>JAOVYX010002429.1:0-40217 GCA_035668315.1 Drosera spatulata
AACGCTTGATACTAACCACATTTTCTATCAACTCTTTACGCATAATTATATCAACTCCATTCCTAGTCCGACTTTGATCGCAATATCATAGCTTGAACCCTGTATTTTGAATAAGCTTTAGCCTTATTTTCGGTCCACTTCGTCTCTTGTAAGTAAGCGATATAAATTCCCCTTTTAACCATTATGTCTACTACCTCTAAAAATTTTCCATTCAAGGTCCCAATGTTCCAATTAACTAACGAACTCTATTTTTTTAGATTAACATCTTTAACCGCATCCGTCCGTGATACTGAAACCCTTGCTCATTTTTCACTACATCCCTGCGTCGATGTAACGGTCTTTACTCATTTTTCGAAGCACTCAGGTCGTGCAACGCGTCGCTGCTGAGGTACGCCCCAAGAAAATTTTCACAAGTCGTATTCATGTTGAGAGATCCAACGGAACTTTTTACGTGTTGGCTGTTGGTTACTTAGCACACAACCCTCATCATTTTATCCGGATTTGGGACCGGTTAGGAACGGAATAAAAAATTTCCAACCTAGGTAGGTTTTGTCTGAAGACTGAAATGGCTTACTAAAATAGAACTCCAAAGGATAAAACGGTTTTCAATGCCGTGGGTTCTTTCATAGGACAAAAGGCTTAAATTGGTTTTGTAAAAGGTGGTTTGCACCTTCTTTAAAACATTGCTTCATATACTAAGTCTAAACTTTATTGCCGATGTTATTAATGCTAAATTTTCTGCAGAACCAGAAAACGCCTGATTCTTTATCCCGGGAGAAGTTATCTGTTGAACAAGTTCATCAAGCTGAGGGATCTCGAAAAAGGAAGCATGCCTGGCGCCTTGAGGTTGACAGGGATTCCAAGGTATTGAGATTCTTCCAAGGGTCAAAGAGTAAACCTAGTGTGGGTGAGCAACGCAAGGTACTTGAGGATTCGAACTCAGGGAATTTGTGTCAGCATCATCTTGCCTCAGAATCAGTTCCATCCCAGAAGTTGTCGTCTGAGCAAGCAGAAATGCAAGTTAAAGCGACTTCCTCAGGCCGAGAGTTAGCAGTTGCTGCTCCTCCGGATAAAACGTTTCTATCAGATTATCAATGTAATGAGCAGCAAGTGAAGCAAGCAAAGAAGAGAAAAGAAAGGCCGAGTGATCCTGCTGATTCAGCCATATCACTTGCTCCCTGCTGCTCATTCTCACAGAAGCCGCATGAGCTGCAAAACGATACTGAAACTCTGGCTGAAGAAATTCAAATCCCTCCTGTTGTCATTTCGAAAATGGCTGGTCCTATGGAGCTGGTTTCTCCATCAGGCAATGTCGATACGCAACGGCGAAATATACAACATGAACCGTGGGGAGAAAAGTTACAATCATATCAGGGCCAAGTACATCAGAGCCCTGCTCTTGATCCTGGACAAATATCCATATCTTTGCAGGATCTGCATGTGAAGGAAAACCATCCTCAAGGTCAAGCAAATCCTTGTGACTCCGAACTAGCAGAAGATGCTTCCATGGAGAAAATTTTGCATCCGAAGAGCAAGGTAGATATTCAGGTCATTAATCTACCTTCCAAACTCCTCAAAATTTTATTAGTCCAATGTGTGGCAGAATATGGATTTCAGGAGCAAACTAAATAAAACGAAGAATTAAAGTGAGTTACTAAACAGGATGAGTCTGTTAATAAGAACGTGATGCTGATATTTCATGATAATCTGTGCTTTGTCTCAATTGCTGTTTTGTTCACTCTGTATATTCTCCCTCAGCAGGAACTGAAGCAACAGAGTAGATATGAGGAAGGGTCGCCTACTGAATTAGAACGTTCTGGTGAAGCTAATGCAACAGAGTCCTTGCACAGGACGGCACAGCATCTGCCGCTGGAGGAGCAGCAAGAAGAAGTTCCAATCACGGCAAGTTCTGAAAATGCAGAGCCAACCACAGCTGCAGATCTGCCATCAAGTAGACAAGTGCATCTGTCTCCACAAAAGAAACCAGAGCGAAAGCGAGGAAGGCCTCGCAAACTTCACAATCAACATCATAAGGTGCCAGAGCAGAAGCCAGAGGATGAAGGCTTGGGGAAGCCTTCTAAACACAAAGCCTAAACCAAGTCTGTTGTTGCAGAAAGGATCTCTCAAAATCTGGATTGTCATCTTTTAGTGGGTCTGCCGTTGCAGAATCAAGTGGATGGACATGAGTATCCAGACGCTGCCCCAGTCTGTGTTGTTGTGGGAATGTTGCCGTCAAAAAGGCAGGTGAAAGAGAGCGAAAGCCATGGGCATTTTAAGGGAAAGGAAACAGCAGATAAAAAGGAAGAGCCGCATCAAACTCGGGGGAGGCATCAGAAGCCAAAACCACCCAAGTGTGAAAGAGTTCTGCCGGGAAGACGTCAAATGATGCGGCGACTGCGTCCTAGATAAGATCATAAGCAACCAGCTGAAACCTCAGCATGGTTGGTTTTTATTCCAGTTGAAAATCTCTAATTTGATACGATGTTGATTCACGTAGTGTTTGCCTACTGTAATCTGATGTAGACTCATTAATTTTTGCTTACTGTAACGATTTTCCTACTGTTCTTTTGGATGTTGCAGTGAAAATCTTCACGAATTCTGCACAAGTTTTCTCTTTTATCTATTATCTAAACATGATGACTCGTTGCTCCTAACAATGTTGGATAAGATGACCACCTAGATTTGATATGCTTATTCACTGCTTTATGACATTGATTTGTATGAAATATAAGCCTTTGCAGGATGATCCATGTTTGCTCTACAGGTTAAGGTTATGAAGGCAATCCTATATTTGCTTGGATCAACATTTCAAGGGTTCATCGTCAGTTTCAGCAACCTGCCCTGTTGTTTTGGTATGACGGCTAATTCCTAGTCATACTCTTTGCTTTGTTTGGAGTCATGTTCCGGCTTCGCTTTACGTCTTTGATAGTCTTGATATAGAAATAGAATGCAGTATAAGCAAGACAGTACGAGACCGTGCTCCTCGTGAGTTTTAAGAGCCTTTCATAATGGTTGATCAAAACATAGGAACTTGGTTAATGATTTTGAACTGTGCCGGCAAGATACTGTAGCCAAGGAGGAGGCCATGACATATATCCTCTCCTGCATAAATATGTTTATCCTCTCCTAGCTAAAAGCCTAAGCTAGGAATGTAACTTGCAGGCTCTGAGGGACAAGCCTAGGCCATAGGAGAAACTTGGTATGTCTCTTAAATCTTAATCGATGCCCATGGTAGTTCTAGCTCAGGCTGAATCATTCATCGTTTGACTCCCAGTCAAATTTCCATTCTTGTTCTTCTTACTTCAATTCTTCCTTGCTCTATCCCTACTTAGAAGTCCATGACTTTGAGCCTTTTGAATATCTTTTTCCTCTTATTTTGTATTGAGGTGTCAGCGTATATCATTGATGAGATATTTATGAAAATCGTTCTCTAATAAAATGTCTTGTATAATAAAACTATATATATCATATCTCAAAAAACTAATTGTGTATATTATATCCTCGCTCATATCAGGTCGTAAAGGATTTAATAATATAATTTAGTTATTTTTTTCTCTTTCTAATGGTTTGTTTGTGTCATCTTCCACATATTTGACTGTCTTGTCCCCATTTAGTTGAAAAACTGAAATTCTGAAATCTAAATTATTCTACCTGCTGCAGACTGTAGACTGATATGTATTTATTCTGATTTTTGCTGTTGTTGCTCCCTTGTCCCCCATAGCCGTGTCATTAAACACTAAGATTGTGCTTTTGGCTTCCTTGTGATCTTTGTCTGTCTGCGGCCACTTTTTCTCCCTTTTCACCAAGTAATAAAGTTCCTCCGTGGATGTGTGTTGCCTGCCAATGCTTCATGCTTGAAATTGACCATCTCTATGGACCTCCAATCTGGTCTCCCTTCATCTTCATCCTCTTCTGCTTATGCTCTTGGTAAGTCACCATATACCCCATTCATTTTCTTTTCTGCGACCACATTCGTTTCTGACATAACTAGCTAGTATATCATATGGAATATTTACTGAAAGTCACTATGCTTATTTTGCAAAGGTGGGATGAGAAATTTGGACATCAACCAAGTGCCCGAGGAGGGCGAGGAAGAATGGAGGATGACTATGGCGAGGATGATGAAGTGCAACGACAGTGAAGATCAAGATGAGAACGTGAATAATATTATTACTGGTTGTGATGGGCATGCTTCTAATGGGAGTTGCGTAGGATCAGAAGAGTGGAAAGTTAGTAGAGGGGCTTCGGCGAAAAAACTCAGGCTTTCGAAGGAGCAGTCTTGTCTTCTGGAGGAGTGCTTCAGACTCAACCACACCTTGAACCCAGTTAACCTCTTCTCCATCATATATCAGTTTCTGTTTTCCATTAAGCAAGTCATCTATGTTTCTGGCTCAATATTGTTGCTATTTGGGCAGCAGAAGCAGAAGGCGGCCCTGGCGCTGCAGCTGAACTTGAGACCCAGGCAAGTCGAGGTCTGGTTCCAGAATCGCAGGGCGAGGTATGCTGCAATGTTGAGTACGTTAGTTTGAGGCAGTATTAGGTCTCCATGTATGATGTCTGATCGAGTGATCGAGATCCCAGAGGTCGATTTTTATTTGCATATGAAAAATTTCAACTGATACGAGAGCTGCTTTGATGAATTATGTATAGGAGCAAGCTGAGGCAGACGGAGATGGAATGCGAGTACTTGAAGCGATGGTTCGGTTCACTGAGGGAACAAAACATACGGCTGCTGAGGGAACTGGAACAGCTCAGGGCAATGAAGGTCGACCAGCCACCCACCATGCTGTCACCAGGCATCTTCGAGCACCCTTTCACATCCTCGTCGCTGACAATGTGTCCTCGTTGCATACGGGTAACCCCTTCAGCCGCACCCTCAATCACACCAAAGGGACGTCTACAAGTTCAGGCTCCTTCGACCGGCTAGCAAATGAGCTCTGTCGCGACATAAATCTAATCTTTGGTTTAAAGGAGCCTGATCTTTTTAGGGTTAACTATGGAAGTTATGTGCATAGCCATTCCTCTAATTCCAGTTTCGGAAATCAACCGCAATGCTTGTGAGTTCTGAGAAATGATTGTAGAAACGATTGTCAGTAGCATTTCCCATACGTCTTTGCTTTTGATTATCTACGGGCCAAGTTTTCTGGTTTTGTGAAGAAGTGTATCTGTGAGCCTCATCATTGCGTGAAAGCCCAAATGTTACGCTCTTGACGCTTCACTGGCCCGCTAAGAAAACTTGGGCCGCATTGGGCTGATGTCTTATGAAACACAAGGTTCATAAGCACATACTTATCATATTACTGGCCATATCAGTTCTTGTCTAATTCAGCACATTCAATCATTGTGAGATTAGTAACTGGGCTTCCACTTGGATAAAATGATATGGATGTAATCGTGATCATAATTATAATCAGTAACCATGATTCCGTATTTCGGTTAAGTGATAAGCACTCATTTTTCTGACGGAGTGTTCGTTGGATTCAACATCATAATTGGTTTCGACACCATTAGAATGGAAGGAATTCAGATTAAATGTACTTAAACCCGTAAAATTTCGTACACACGATGTTGGAAGCATGATTTCATATGCAGCAGTATGTTAAGTGACCAGTTAGGGGAGTGCAAATTTTTTACAGTTAAATCAATGATCCAATAAAGAAAGCGCTTCAGCGGTGAATAAGCAGTGTGCCAAAAGGAGAACCATACATGTTAGTTGTTCAATCCTGTGATTCTCTGAGGCTAACATATGAGCCATAAGATTCTACTAATCAAACTAGCTATCAATAAAATGTGCAAGAGAAAATTGATTGCTCGATATAATTTTTTAAATACTTCATCACTCCTATTGTCTTGCTCAATATAATGAAGAGGGCTGTGCAAGTTACGACCTGGCTCATACTTTTCCCCCTGCTTTTTACCCCAACAATGTCCTTCATAGTCTCTTTGCGTGGTGCAATCACCAAGCCTGTTTGGCGTTTGTTTCGTTTTCTATTGATTGATGCAACAAAATTATTTGATATTATTTTCATTTTATTTTTTTTTAAACGAATGAAATAAAAACAGAAAATATAAAATTAGAAAAAATAATTTTCTATTTTTGTTTTTTATTTCATCAAAATACAAGTTATTGATTTTCTATTTATTATTGATTTTGATTTTTTCAATTTTAAGAATAATATCAAACAGTCCCTAAATGTTCCATCCGACAAATTATTCATGTCAATTGTACCTTGAGATTTACCATTTTTTACGGAACAATCCTCCATATAAGAATGGATCAATGCAAGTCTTACCTTAGATGCGTCATAGAATCTACTGTTCATATTTAAACAGCATCAATAGAGTTTGTTAGTTCCATTTTAATCTATATCTTTCATTTTTATATTTAAATCTTACCAGCTACATTTTATTCAGTCATTCTAATCTCAATCTCATTAAAAAATTTAAAACACAATTTAAAAATTCGACTTCACCATAGACGCTATGAAATATTCCTGAACGCCGTATAGTTATTTTCATCTCATCATTTGCCAGTCTTAGAAATCTCCCAAACTGTGCACTCAGCTTCCAAAAACATTACATTCTGTTGATATCTATAAATATATTCACATTTCCACCCCCACACTTCATCACTCCCATCTCCTCTGTTCATCCCATCTACTCAAAAAAAACAGAACACAACGCATCTCTGCCAAACCCATATCAAATCTCACTTCACTTAACCACTTTCACCAGTTCCACCATTTTGCCCTCCACCCCATCTCCAATTCCCCATCCTATGCCACGCTCACAAAACCCGAATCACCCAACACATATAGGCATATAAACACAATCATCATCATCAGGCAAGAAGCATTCGAATTGTGATACGATGATATCGTGGCACGATCTGTACACCGTCCTGGCGGCGATGGTGCCGCTATACGTGGCCATGATCCTTGCGTACGGGTCGGTCAGGTGGTGGAAGATCTTCACCCCGGACCAATGCTCCGGCATCAACCGATTCGTCGCCGTCTTCGCCGTCCCGCTTCTCTCTTTCCACTTCATCTCCTCCAACAATCCTTACCAGATGAACTTGAAGTTCATCGCCGCCGACACCCTTCAGAAACTCATCATGCTGGCGGCTCTCGCTGTGTGGACGAATTTCACGAAGAATGGATCCTTGGAATGGATGGTGACGATCTTCTCGCTGTCGACACTCCCCAACACCCTCGTCATGGGAATCCCGCTGTTGATAGCCATGTACGGACCTTACTCGGGCGCGCTGATGGTGCAGGTCGTGGTGCTCCAGTGTATTATCTGGTACACTTTGTTGCTCTTCTTGTTCGAGTATCGAGGGGCGAAGATTCTGATCATGGAGCAGTTCCCGGAGACCGCGGCATCGATTGTATCCTTCAAGGTGGATTCCGATGTCGTGTCCCTCGATGGGAGGGACTTCCTGGAGACCGATGCGGCCATCGGGGACGACGGGAAGTTGCACGTTACGGTCAGGAAATCGAATGCGTCGAGGCGGTCGTTAGTGGGGCCGGGGTCGCTTCCTTCGTTTACTCCCCGGCCGTCGAACCTGACTGGAGCTGAGATCTACAGTCTCAGCTCCTCCAGAAATCCGACGCCAAGGGGAAGTAACTTTAATAACGCTGATTTTTATAACATGATGGGTTACGGCGGGGGAGGGTTCGGGGGCCGGCCCTCGAACTTTGGGGGCGCAGAGTTGTACTCGGTGCAGTCGTCGAGAGGGGTTACCCCTCGGCCCTCTAATTTCGAGGAGAGTTGTGCAACCAACTCTCCTCGATTTGGGTTCTACCCTGCAGCCGCGACAGGAGCACAGACCGCGACTGTCGGGTCTTACCCGGCCCCGAACGCGGAGTTCGGGGCACTGCCTGCAGGGGCCAAGAGCAAGAAGAACGTTGCAACACATCACCAACAGCAGCTGACGCAGGATAATCAGCAGGTTCCTCAGGGGAACAAGACCAACCATGATGCCAAGGAGCTCCACATGTTCGTGTGGAGCTCCAGCGCATTGCCCGTGTCTGAGGTGTTCGGCGGAGCTCATTTTGGTGGCATGCCGGAGCAATCTGGCAGGTCTGATGGTGCTAAGGAAATCCGGATGCTCGTTCCTGATCATCCTCAGAATGGCGAAGCAAAACGTAAGCGAATTAGGCCTGGTAACTTACTTGTGATCAAATTAATCTAAAAATGAATAGTATTGGTTTGGTATTGATGTTGTTACAGCGATTATTCCGGAAAGCGAGGTGTTTGCTGGGGAGGATTTCAGTTTTGCTGGTGGCAAGACGGATGAAGGAGAGGATAGGGAAACGGAGAAGGATGGAGCGGCCGAGGGGCTATCCAAGCTGGGATCGAACTCCACCGCGGAGCTTCACCCCAAGGCAGCCGGGGATGGCCCCGAGCCTGGTGGTGCCGCAGGCAGACAAATGCCGCCGGCTAGTGTCATGACCAGGCTGATCTTGATCATGGTTTGGCGAAAGCTTATTCGCAACCCGAATACCTACTCCAGTCTCATCGGACTTATTTGGTCACTGATTGCATTCCGGTAAGATAATAGTGTCATTAGGAACTTCGATTATAAGTTACAATCATATGTTTGATTGACTAATGTTTTGAATCAAATTTGAGTGATTTAGGTGGCATGTGGAGATGCCAAAGATAGTAGCAAAGTCGATCTCGATACTGTCAGATGCTGGTCTTGGAATGGCTATGTTCAGCTTAGGTCAGTATCTTTGTCGTTAAAACATATATACCAAACTTGTATCTTTGAACTTCCTACTTCTGCTAGATTCGTAACATCCTATGTTATATATGTTCATTCCATAAGATAAAAGCAAGAAGCTCGTACCATGAATTTATAACTATACAGTAGATAATGTGCAAAATCTCCGTTCTTGTATTCAATACTAGTAGTTCATCCCTTCTTAATCAAATTGCTTTGTTTGCTGTCACCATTTGACCTTTTCAACTTTGTCAAAATAACAAGGGTCACAAACATAGCTATCCATCCATCTCTATGAAATCCAACATACCAATAAATACCTTCGGAACTTAATCCATATACTCGTATAGTCACATGCACTATCTTAAATTGGTACCACCACATTATTACAGACATCTGTATGCACATGTTACTCTTAGCCTTTACTATTGCTTCGACATCGACCCTAAGAAAAGCAGTTACACCGTCAATGTGTAATCAGGAGATCTATATCAAGACACACCGTGATCCGATCCTAACACTGTAAAACCGACGAATGACACATAGGGACATGACGAAGTTAACGCCGGGTACTATTGGTCGGTCGGGGGCAAACAAGAGGGACAGAGGAAGAACATGGTCTTGTTTGGTGGTCCAAATTCATTGCCTTATAGAGTTGGTGCCCTGGTGGGCATGGTTGGGGTGGCACCATAGGTGTTCAAGAACTTTAATTAGCTGTACAACTATTATAAACACAGAGATGACTGACTAGTCTCTCTTTGCATTCTGGCAGAGGCCCAGATTGGATGTTATACCAGCATATAGATTTTGTTGTCTTTGTACTACTTATCCATATATGAGAATTTAATTGATTTATTTATAAGTTGATTGATTTTGTGCTGTTTTATTGGGATTGAAGGACTGTTCATGGCTCTACAGCCTAAGATAATAGCATGTGGCAACACGCTCGCCACCTTCTCCATGGCGGTTAGGTTCATCACCGGCCCTGCTGTCATGGCCGTCTCCTCCATCATCATCGGCCTAAGGGGTGACCTCCTCCGAATTGCCATAGTTCAGGTTTGTATCTCACATTTCATATAGTACGAGTTCATTAACGGATTGCATTACGTGCGCTAAAATTCTCATTTCTATCTGTCTATCTTTTTGTTTGTGATAGGCCGCTCTTCCTCAAGGGATTGTACCATTTGTGTTTGCAAAGGAGTATAACAATCATCCGGCAGTTCTCAGCACAGCGTAAGCGCATCTTGAATATATAGTAGTACTTCAGTATCAGCAATTCACTAGGATTTTTTTTTTTTCAATCTGATGTATTTGCTTCATGATCAGGGTGATATTTGGCATGTTGATAGCACTACCGATCGACTTGGTCTACTACATTCTTCTCGGGCTATAATGAAATATGATCCATTCCATGGCGAGGGCCAAGTGATGTTCAATTCTGGCTAAGTTTACAGGAGGACTAATGTTAGTACGTACGTCTGTGACGACAACGGACCAGTTTTAAACAAGTTAGATGGCACAGGTGCTAATATCGTTGGGAGAACAGATTGTGTGCGACTATGTTGTAGATTGATATTTTATCATGGGTCGGATGAGCTTGAGATGCTTGACCTGCTGATTGGTGCTGGAAGGGGAACGGCGACAACCAAAGAGGTAGATTCGTATGAGGAGCAAGCTTTCGAAGTTTCTGCTGTATTTTTCAGGGGATTAATCTGGAGCTGATATGTTTTGATGAATGGTTAGCAGAAAAATTTGAGGGAACACCAGCAGAGAAGGTGTGATATACTAAACAGAAGCACTGTATATGGGGAGGCACTGTGAATGGTTATGGTCACTCATTTTTCATGGACTAGTTTTGTGAATTTTCTTACAGTAAATTGGTGCTTAATTGTTTTCAAGCAACCGAATTCTAATCGATACTATCGATTGCTATGTTTGGTTCGCATTTGGCTTAAACTTGCTCACTCCAGGATCTGCTGCTAAGTGTCGATTTTGGAGTTAATCGACATTCGACAGAGCATCCATATGCGAATTGCTAAAATGAGTACTTATAAGTGATACCTTTTGTTAGCCACTTCTGTGTAAACTTGTTGATTAAAGAACCACTAATCTAGAATCTAGTGATCAATTCATCAGCTAACAAGAGAAAAAGAAAAAGGTGATAAATCATTTTCTTCTTATCTTTACACTTTATTGTACTCGTACTTTGATCATTGTACATCTATGTCGACTAAAGATAAAGTGATTTTGAATCACCACTTAATGGTATCAGCATTAAGTAGGAGAAATTAATCAAATCAATAACTAACACTGTTTGTGGACGTTAACTTAAGGCAAACGATTTGCCACCGAACATGCTTGAATTTCACTCCTTTATCACAGATAGAATCAAGCATGGTGGATCCCATCCTCATTATGCCAAAA
Organism: Drosera spatulata; assembly: GCA_035668315.1. Classification (NCBI taxonomy): domain Eukaryota; kingdom Viridiplantae; phylum Streptophyta; class Magnoliopsida; order Caryophyllales; family Droseraceae; genus Drosera; species Drosera spatulata. The sequence continues at coordinate 11,153 of JAOVYX010002429.1, forward strand.
GGCGATTCTTACATACTTGAAATTGTTACGAATCCCGTTAAAAAGTTGTTAACCTACGAACAAAATGCAGTACACTAGAAGTAAACTGCAGTCGGTGCTACAACAATTAACTACAACAATTTATCAGATCACGATAAATTAATGACTGGGTTTGTTTGTAATAAAGACGGCATGACATTTCCATTGGACATAAGCATATGCAGAGACCATGAAAAGGAGGAAGAAGATGGACAAAAAGAACCAACAAAAAGGGCCACAAATCACGACTCTGCCCTCAACTAAATTGCCCTGTTTCTCGGCTCTTTGCGCCCCAAAATTAATCACTTCTCCTCCTTTCCTCAAATTCACTAACTAATCAATCTTAGTAATTATGAGGTGCCCCTTAATCTAAGACAAATAGATATAGATAGGTACCTAGAAACGGTGAATCTTGGAAGCCGAAGCCCCTCGATTCTGGACGCTTCTGTCGGATTAGGAGGAGGCATACGCCATTGATCGACTCCCTGAAAGTATGCTTATTATCTCCATGCTCTTGCATCTCATTGGATAGACCTTTAAAACTAGAACCGATGTTTTGGCTTTGACGGGGATCTTGATAATTTGGGTTTATCCAGATAATCTTTAACCAATAAGAGATTTTATATTTAGGCTTTACTATCCAGCATAAGGGGGATTGAATGACTAATATCTGTTAATCTTATATTTGGTAGGAAAATAAACAGTCGGATTACAACATCTTTAATCCCCTCACTATTAATATTACCTCCCATGATACTATTATAACCCCAAACAGGATAAGTATTGCAACCTGTCCATTGACCGCAACCCGACTGTCGCTCGATGACCGTCGTCGGACTGAGAGTCAACCGTTGACCACCTCCCGCTCGAATGACCGACAACCGCCCACCGATCGCAAACCATCGACCGCCGATCGATGGCTGATTGTCGTGCACCGGCCTTCACTGACCGACGATAGACGACCACCACCCGACCGACTGTCGCCCACCGTTGGACCATCGACCGTCGGTGATCATTGACGAACTATCTTTCGCTGACTACTTCTTCATCCTTATTTGTTCATCCATTTATACCAAACATGATTTGTAACAAAGTAGGATATATAAACCAAACGAGGCTTTAGTATTGTATAGAAAAATCTTGTTGTCACGGTCACATAAAGGAAATTATTAGTACATCCTCATGAATGTATACCTTCTCATAAATATGTTTTTTAATTGATTGGATTAATTCATTATTGATTTTATTAATTATATTTTATTTCTTTCCATCAATCAAACATGTCAAGAATGAAAAGAAAGCATCCACCTAATACCTCCCGTCACATGAGCATGAAAAGAGTACTGCATAAATTATCTTGTTCTCCTCGAAATTCACTATTAATGTGTATTGAGGAATTGAATAACCAACGGTTTGCCCTAACCAAAGGGCGTGTCATTCTACCTTTTAGCCGGCATATCGGCATATGCCAATGTGACATGTATCTTTCAGAAAAGTTCAATGATTTAATTTCACGTGTGTTTTCGTCGTCATGGTAAGTTGCTGGAAGTAGACCAAATAACAAGTGCACATACAGAGAGGTCGTCCTGATCAGTACTCATCCCACACTATCTATCAGAATCGAACTGGAATGTTTGTCGCGAGTACCAATAGCAAGACCAGTTAGTCAATCAGACAACCAGGTTCCGCGTCGTCGTCGTCGATGGTGCACTGAATTCGATATCGTGGATCTCGCAGCAGCAGCAGATGAACAACTAGTTCCTGATTTATCGTGGGGAGAGGAAACCAAAACGACGAAGTCCTCTTCATGGATTTTTGGGGACTCGTTGACGTGTTCCCTTCTCTTCGCTCCCCAACTCTCCACTATCCTACAAATTTCCGACTCATCAAGCCACCTCCCATTTCTACGAATTAAACTCTTGCATTGGTTGTCATTCAATCATTTTTTATAAAATTCGATCTTTCGATTAAGTTTTTTTTCTAATTATTTGGGGTTTTATGTGTGAGAAACTAGATTCACAAAATCTCAGCGTTATTAGTCTTCGAATAGATTATCGACGATTACAACCTCCTATATGATATCTACGTTGTTGTTTTTTTTATAAAAACTATTTAAAATATCGTTTTTTTTATTTTGTACCATATTAATTCATTCTGTTATTTTTTTTCCTCACATATTTCTCTCACAAATAAATTATTTTTATAAAATTCAATATATATTTATATTTCATTCAAAATCAAAATATTATCTTTCGTTGGACAGGGGAGTATTATGCGGAATAAAAGGTTTCAAATCAGAAATCTGATGGCAAAAAGAGTTGATGTAAATCACATGTACAAAGAAGGCGATAAATTGGTAAAGGACAAATCGGGTAATTGCTGATACTGGCCCAAAAAAGAAGCAGGCTGTTCAAAACGGGGCCCAGTCCAAAGGGGGTGGGGCTTGTATCGTCACGGCCGCACGTGACTAAGACACGCGGCCCACCCCAACACGATCATGTGCGAGCCCATACTAGCCTCATGTGAGCCTGTAACAGTGACTCCAGCCAAACATGGCCTCTCATCGACACTAAACACTATACTTCTAATCAAGCACAAAAGGTTACGTATTACTATGTGTTATGTGCAAATGTGCCAAAAGGGTTTCTTTGGAGTCGGAATAATTAATCATGTGTGATGCTCGAAGATGTCGATTTGTAGCGTTGATGTGAAAATGATTTTGAGTTGATTTGTTTCGAGGAATGTGGTTGGATTTGGGTAGGGGCTTGGACTTTGGACACGAGTTGATCTCAGATATATGTGAAGTCGGGTCCTTGAGAAAATGACTTCTTTAAACGAGTCGAAACCAGAGTTGTTACGACAATCATTAGTTTATAAGTTGTTTATAAACAATACATGGGAATCGATCAATTTTGATCCGCAGTGTTTTATAAGTTGTTACATTAACATAAAAATATCCTTGGTTCTTCAAGTAAAATGTATGTCGTACATTTGGATAAGCCTCAAACGACAATCATTGAACACGGATCTCTTTTCTCCGTTGAAAAGCTTGTGAACTCTTTGCCCCCGTTATCTTTGTCATATATATGTCATAACTCCTTTGCATACAAACCTATATGATCCATACAGGTTAGTACAAAAGATAAAGTAAACCAAAACACATCCCATGTGGCCACATAGTCTTGCAAAACCTCAGGACAGTAACAAATATAGCTTGTGTCGATCGTCTAACAAATATAGCTTGTGTATCTAGCTAATAACTTTATACTATTAATTAATTGTCCTATACCCATCAATCACCAAAAGAGATTCAATTTATGGTGATAGTATTTGATTGGTTCTCCACACTTTTTGTGATGGCCTAGCTAGGTGGATCAATAGGAGCTTATAAGGTCCTCGTGTGCATGCATGGCTTCACTGACTATATATTAAATCTTCCTTTCCTATTGGTTTCGAGGATATGCAATCTGATTCGATCCATTTGGGACTTGAAGAAGACAGACCCTCATAGTTGCCCAGTAGTTAATTTTATCAAAAGTTGGAAGTGATCACAGATTTCAAAAATATATATCTGATAGAAATACTTAATTAATTTATGGTTCATGTATGGTTCTACTTTCACTGGGCACTCATTAAACAATGTTACGATGTTTGGATGTAGTCACATACTTTTTACTAGTATGATTTACTCAAATGTATGCATACATTGAGCTTTACAACACAAACAAAATTGTATTTTTATTTCTCACCTCTTCCTCATAGAAGGAGAGACGATATCCGTGCCGACGGAGCACCAGTAGAGTTACTTCGCAACCAAATCGTAGATCGGTAGATGGTGAAAAAGAGAGTAGTATAAAAAAGCGGTTCATATTAATCCAGTAAAAAAGGAAAAAGGCAGTGTCCGGGATGGGCTTGGAGTTGGGGCCCAATAAAAGGAAACTTGTAGATGTGGGCAGATGGGCCTCGTGGGCCTTTGTCATGCAAGATCGGCACATCATGCTGCCGTGGCCCGTATTCCATACACTCTTATCCTCTGCGTTATCCCTCTTCGTCTGTATCACTAATACTTTTAAGTTGGGTCATATTAAGTGAGATTTCTGTACTGTCAGTTTATAACGGTAGGTGGTAGGTTAGTTTTCTATCACCAACGACTTGCAACGTAATATTGCTTAGAATAGTTATTGAGTAATATTTGTTAATCCTCATTTTAGGCCAAGATCAATGGTTGAAAGTATCAATGCATAATGACATTATTTATTATAATAATAATAATAATAAAGGAAGGACAAAAAGTTGAAAAGATGTGTACGAAAAGGGGCAAGGAGATCATGATCAAAATGTAGGGTAAACAACGGACACGAGTGGAAACAGAGGGACCAACACCACACCCAAATGATCATACCACGATATGGACCATTTTGGAACAAAGCCATTTCCCCAAATAGAGAAAGCTCGAGGAAGGGGCATAGATTTACTTGCCTATACTGAATCCGTATCAAATATGATTGTATATAAAATAAATATAATGATATTATGAGAATTGGATCATATTTTCTTCTGATGATCATAAAAAATAACTATCCTAATCTTTTCAAAAAGGAGAAAATAATCAATATGATGATCAATTGAGGAAAAAAACAATCTCAACATCCCCTTTTAAATCATATACTAGTATTAACTAGAAAGCTAGATCTAGATGGTGGACTATATTGGAGGAAGGGGGAAGAGGTTGGATATGTATCATATCAATGCCTAATGTGTCTCCTATTTGTCTGGGCCTTTTCAACTTGTTTTGATTTCTTTGTCTACAGTCTAACCTTAATACTATTACACATGCATGATCTTCCACCCTCAAGAGCTAGCTTAGCTAGTTTGCCACCTCAATTATATATCAATATATCCAGCCATCAGCAGGAGAAGACGCATAACAATTTTTTGTACCCAATTCATCGCCTTAATTTGTAATGATGGTACTGTGTCTTCCGACCACAACTGAAACTACCTAATTTATATATGAAATGACTATATATGATACGTAAAATATCATGAATGGTTATGTTAGTTTAAGAACATTTTATTAGTACCCTGACTTCGTGATTCTTTATTAACATATCTTGTATTGTAACGCTCTATATGCAGTACAAGATAAACATGAAGTGAATCGGATAACTAATCACGAGGTTCGCTAAACAGTGGTCCATATTTTCCATTGATCATATGTTGATAAAAAAATGTTCAACTTTGTTAAAAAGATTAGTCATGTATTTGAATTAGTGACCAAGTGGTCATAATGGAAAGAATTGGGCCACTTGAGGACTCATGCGTGTTTGTTATATATGGGTCACTTTAGGATTTGCTCAGTCTATAAGCTCCTTCAACTTGGCAAGTACATGGTGATTAAAAAAATAACGATTATATGTTGAAAAAATATATTGAAATATATATAGAAATTATAAAATAAGAAAAAATGAACAATAACTCTTCAAATGAAACTAATGTTATAACATATTGTATTTTTTATGATGCAATAAAATATAAATAAAGTGTATTAAATAATAAAAACGGGCAGAAAAATTTATCACATCTCATGTGAATGCCCTTGGGTGCACCCCATGAGTGTACACCTTCCTCTATTTTCCTGAAATACGATTGATGGAGAGACATAATCATAATTACTCCCTCCGTCCCATATAGTTTGCAACATGTATGTATTTTGTATTATTCTATATGCATGAATATAAGTCTCGTTTTCATATCAAATCACGTCAGATCGTCTCGCAACATGTATTAGGTTGAAATATGTAACTCACACAACCATTGATGTTTCACGATAAATATACAAAAAAAAAAAATTATGTCTGATCGTCGTTACACGCTTGTCAAAATTTTGCATCGACACGCATGCATTGCAAACTATATAGAACAAAGAGAATAATAAAAAAACAAAATTAATTTTGACAACCAACAAAAAAAATCAAGATATTATGGAGAAGGTACACCCAGGATTATTTGCTTTTTACCCTTGGGTGATTTTCAATGGCGGAATTATTCTGTGTACACTCTTTTTCCCGCACATAGTTTCTCATTCTCTTCTTTTAATTTATTCGTTGTAAAGAGATGTTAGGCAAAGGAGAATTCCTTGTTTGCTTTTCATGGCCAAAACGACCGATTCAATGCGATCGATATCGTCGCCTTTCGGTAGTTAATTAAGAGTCAAGAATGGAGATGATTAAAACCAAATCGAAGCTAACTGACGCAAAATCCGACTAAGTAGTAGCTGGTCATTGTCTTATTTTTCCGCAATAGACTTCATTACCAGAGTGCCCACGTATTCTAACTTTTGTCCAAACCAGATGCATATATGAGGTTTATAATTTGGGCCATCTAATTGGCATGATGTGTGTGCTGGGCTTCTTTACCATACCAGACTGGGCCTCCTCCAAATTGATTGGGTGGGTTCTATTGGGCTTCCAGCCCAGTGTGACAGAGGCCTTGTTGTCAAGGCTAGTTCTAACATTTTTCCATAGAAAATGATCAGTGTTTTTTCGGTCGAAAACTGATATTACTGATGAATACGACGAGGCGATGAAACACCCAATAAGTCTGCAAATACCACAAAGTGGATGCCAACAGGAGACGTGAATATTGAGTCTTTGTTTTCTAATTCTCCAGACATGCACTTTGGTACTCGATCGACAGCGTGCTCTAGACGTACATTAACTAGAACAATTACGAACTTGATACGTTTTCTAGAAGATTCACCCAATTCGGTACATTGGAATCACAGTTTTATGCTCAACTAGAAACTAATCATGTGAAATCTACAGTTGTCAGCCAATTGCTTAGCTGATTCAAAGAAAGCAAACAGAGAACATGTTGAACATCACAAAACCAAAACAAGAAGGCAACAGGCCATGAGAACCAGCCCAGTAGGCCCATATGTAGGCCCAAGAAGACTGATCCAAGGAACCCAGCGGCCCATTTCGGTAGAAATAAGGGAAGTAAGGGAGAATGGCATCTGGTGGAGGAGGAGGTGACGCAACAGCAGTACCTGAATTACCCGTTGGAGGGTAGTATGGTAAGTTCGTTGCTGGTGGCGGGTATGATTCTCCCGCTGCTGGTGTTATCGGTTGTGGTGTATATGATCCGTCTCCAGTGGCTCCGCCCGTTGGAGGCGGTAGACAAGGGTAAAGGCATGTGTCATCTGCGACGACAGCTAGTGGCGAATCAAGAAAGCGGGTGATCATCAAGACGAGGATGCCGAGGAACTGGATGATCGCGGTGCCCATTTCTGTGCAGTGAGAAATGAGGAGATTAGTGCAATGTGTGATCTTGGAGAATGCATAGACGGAGCAAGATGATATCGGTTTGATTAGGAGATTAGAATAGGCAGCTCCACCCCTGAACCGAACACACATTGGCAGGGCAGGTACCTGCTTTTGGGCGGTTTACTTGCTCCTTTATTGTAAAGTTACAAGAGCAACACTATTAGGTGAGCAAGGAAACCTAATAATCTAACAGATCTGACAGAGTATGTGAACATGTTACGTATGTCAGGCAGGGCGCAGAGTTGCGAGGATGAGCTAAACTCGAGCACAACATTGCGGATTCATGACGTTTAAGAGTATCATCCTCCAGATCACGAAATGGAATAAGTTTCGCGCCCGGGATTTTTGTCATGATGGTTCTGGATGAATAATACCAGGTCACCGAGTAGCACAAACAATCAGCAAACAGGTACATCAAAGCGGAAACGGACACCATATGCAAGAACCATGACAATTGGCCATCGCTCCAACCTGATTGTTCGATACAAGGCAATTCAAAGTCAAACTCTGGAGCACTAACTTTGCCGACGATACAAGGCAATTCAAAATCAAACTCTGGAGCACTAACTTTGCCGATACATCGTGTCAAATGCTAGTTACAGTGGAACTCATACATTGATCTTGACTATGTAGTTTACATGATCACTTCCAGACGAGAAAAACCCACCCCATCAGGCAAAGATCAAGCTTCAGCTCACCTAGCAAACATGTCGCATACCAATTGGTAATCGACACGGGAGCGTTTCTTTCCGTGCTGAAGGGAGGCATCTTGGCAGCACAACTTCGACTATACAACACTGATTCAAGAGCCTGCAGCTTCTCAGCATCCAGGGAACCGCGGAGAATTCGAGAGTTCGTTCGGCGCCTCTAGCTAGAATAGCTGTTCCAGCTAAACATCTGGAAACTTGCAGGCATCTGAGAGCTGCCCATGAACTGATGTGCCTCGGGTAAGTGACTATTTGGAAATCCAGGATTGTAGAACGCAGGTTGCGTGCTAGGAAACCATTGTGGAGGCTCGAAACTCTGCACCAGCTCTGAGAACATGTTCTGCAGATCTTCTATACTACAGGGTTTTTCCTGCAAACAGAAAAAAAGTGCATAAGATAAAGGATAAGATCCTCTGTTTGAGAGTTCCGTAAATAAAAAATTGTAATAGCATAAACAATCCACCACAGAATGAAATAGCAACAATTTCAAATTGGTATACAAAACAAACCAGGATGCAACTATATCATACAAGTACAGCCGAAAGCAGAAATTATTCTTATAAGACAGCAACTGAATTTAATTCATTACCTCTTGTCTGACTTGGGACATGAGAGAACACATTTCTTGCATAAAGTCACAAAATCCCTGCAATACCACAAACCAAACAAGACATCAGACACATGTAGTTCGCATCAAAGCTCAAAGCCACAGATAACACTGCAAAGAAACCCATCAACAACCCACAGTCATAAAATTCATTCACTCACCTCATCTTCTTCATCATCAGGATCGTACAATCCCGCATCGTACAACGCTCTCTTCTTCGGATCCGACAGGACTGTCATAACCAAATCACATAATCAGCAAAGAAACCACGACCCATACCCCGGAGAAAACAAGAATAAACATCAACAACAAAAATGATAAATGACGACAAAAGGGTTTCTAGTATTATTACCTGCATAGGCTTCTTGAATCTTCTGAAACCTGATCTTTGCCTCACCCAACAGAGAAGGGTTCCTCCCAACCCACTTGTCCGGATGCCATTTCTGCACATACAAAAAAACCATTCAGAAATTAACTCTGCTAAAGATTCTAACTGAAACGCCGTTACATATAATCTCGTACCTAAACCAAACAGATGATCAGCAAAAATACAAAAGATATAAAGTTTGCTCACCATAGCTAATCTCCTATAAGCGCGACGAATATCATCGACCGAGGAGTCTCCGGCGACACCAAGAACGGAATAATAAGACTCCGATCTCTCACAGGATTCCATCTGCCCGCAGCCCATCACCTCAACTTAACCGACAAACCCAAAACACCCTTTGTTTCTTGATCAACATAAATGAGAATGAACGTCGTTATCAATATATAGGTGTGATTAAAAATATCAGAGCCTAGAGATTTTTTTGGCTGGTCGGGAAAGTTCCGGAAGGAAATGATTTTGTTGTGGGCACGCAAGTTGCAGATATTTTTATGTCACTTTTTGTCTTATCATGCATTCGTTGAAACCTGAAAACAAGGGGTAGATATTTTTGGTGTGTTCGATGCTTCTCGTAGTTTTTCCATTGGTGGGCAACAAAAGCAGTAGTCAAATTGAAAAACTCGACCACGCTTCAAGTATATTATTATATACCGTTACGTGTTACACACACTGGAACAAATCATCTAGATTATTAACGACTGTGCAGGAAACACATGGTCTTATCATGGACACGAGAAAAGAACGACAAACTCAACCATTTAGATAATTCACAAATCTATAACAATTTATTGAAAAACCCTAAATTGTCAATATAGAAGATAAATTCATTTTTCGTATAAAAATCAAAGATTGAGAATAATTGTGAGCAAACCTGATAAGAGTCGGCGAATGATCGAATGAGTCTTTGCTGACAACGGAGGGCCGGGGGCGTCGAGCTCCGACGATGTTGACAGATCGAGCCGCAGAAACAGCCAACGAAAAGGAGAAAAAAATGGGCCTGGACTGTCGAGCGAGTTGTTGGGCCTATGGTTGGGCTGGGCCGACTATGGTTCAGCTCATAAATGTGGGCTCTCGATCGATCTTTCTACGTCTGATGCCGTACATAGAAATGAACCGACATATCATTGGTTCTTGGAAGTAAAATGTATTATTTGGTGTAACCAATCTTTAGTGTAATCACGTGATCATGAGTTTGACCGTCTCAAACAAATTACTCTTCACGTCCCATTAATTTTACAATATTTTCACTTTTATCATTCTCAACACAAAATTTGATCTGCGCCATACGACGATCAAATATAGTTTTTTTTTATAAATTTATCGTAAAATATCAATAATAATTTAAATTATGTTTTTTTATCCAATACATATTAAACATTAACAGATACTTCCTTCGTTTCATAATATAAACAACACTTGTTTATTTGGACCGTCCCAAAATATATGCAACATATCATATTTAGTAACCTTTTCACATAAAAAATATCAAAACAATTATTATCTGCTATAATACACCTACTATCTCCTCCCATAACTGTTACAATAAGCCCCACTATCACCAAAGAAATATTCTTTCTTCGTCAAATTTCACACAAATTTAACACATATATAAATCCGCATATCGGATCAAAACATTGTCTATATTTTAAATCTAATTGAGGGAATACAAAAATGAAATTCGTATACGTATAAAATACATAGACGTCAGAAAATAATGGGACGGATGAAATAGAAGTAGGAGAATTGTGTACATCAAACTCTCTGCTAATTTTCAGGTCTCGCTCGATCATGGGAGAGCACCGTACTTATCATGCAGCGTTCAACAGCCACGGATTCGATCAAGGTTCCAAACTGGCTGTGTAGCTGGTTAGCTGTGCTGTGAGACTGAACATCGATCCCACAATTTTGGAGTAACTAGAACGTAGGTACATGTATTAAATGCCGTGGATCACGCATTCGTCAGTGACCCATCCACACCATTGCCGTTGTCCCTGGACAATTCATTTCAACATATAAAAGCAAGATATACCATGTTGTCCGTCCATATTTGGCCTTATATTTACAACGAAGAGATGAATCATATATATATGCAAATGGGAAATCGGCTATGACACAATGACACGTATGTGCGTCTCTATAATCAATACTCGATGTTTTATGTAGCCTATCAACTGATTCTAACATTCGAAATGTTCAGAATATGTGTGAGTTGATGTTCATTCAGATTAAAACTTATGGATTATTTTTTAGCGGAAAAAGGAGTGCAAAGTCAGCTTGTATATATTCCATTCATAAGAATTGTAAGACCGAGATATAAAGGAGGAATATGTAACTTGTACGCCTACACACTACAACATGCATGTTAGCTTTTGATAACGTGTACTTTGTAACGTTCCAATAACACATATGATAGCGTTTTTGTTAAATGTTATCATATCTTTTTCAAACGTTATCAAAGGCTATGACGACGGTTTAGGCAACGGCTGTTAAACCGCTGTCGTAGATATATGGTAGCAAATTTTTAACTTTTTGCAGTGTTCTTGAACCTCTATCCTATTAAGTGTATAATATGGTGTAATGCAGTGACTGGCCACAAACATAAACTATAATTTTGTTGAACATATTAATTGGTGCGCAAACACCATACTCATGACAATAGTATAATATAAATGATATGCTTAGCGCATGCAGCTAACTTCTACTATTCCACTATACCAAAAACATGTCGTGTGTATATTGGAACACTATATTAATGGAAAACGCTGTTTATTATTCATATGATTGTAGGTGACATAGTAACAATCTCCTTGGCTATATATAATAGCAATTCTAAATAGTAAAATGTACGAGAAGTTTTTTTTAAAAAAAAAATGAACGGAAACTTATTTCTGTTGCCTCATCACAGTTTAAAGCAGGTGCAATGACTACTGATATTAAAATAAACACATGATCGAACGTACATTACTGGAGTAGATATTATCCGACAACTAAAAAAAGCCGAGATGAAGGACACACTGTACATAATTCTGTGTCGCAAAGGAACGAATAGTCATGCCAGGCTTAAGATTAATTAGCTTTTCTTATATTATTGGGATCAAAGATAAAATAAAAACAACAATTTAAATAATCCATATTGAGAAGGATAAGATATACGAAATTTAATTTCATCGTTGTTTTAATTCAGAATGATTGGTTACTTATAATAATTTTTTTAGAGCTATCAATTTCCCAAACATATGATTTAGGGAAAGTTTGCTTGACGGTGGAAAATTGGAAGCTCTACAGTTAGAATAAAAGCCACATGCATGCGACTTCGATCGAAACCAAACCAGCTTTGGAGAATACTGCTTGAAAAAGAAGAGAAGCTCCACCAAACCCCACTCATCCTAAAAAGTTGGGATCCCTATTGTCCCTCTTTTTGGTACTATTGCTCTATACTCACAAAATTTAGGAGAGTTTCGTCTTTTTATTGTATTATAATATAGATAAAATTATATATATTATGTATTTTTTAAATCTTATTAATTGACGAGATTATCTAGATTATTCAATAGCTATTAAAACTATTAAAACACATATGGTCGATCCCATTTTGAACCAACGTTTTATCATATCAACAAACATAATAATACTATATATTTCTGACATGGATAAGATATAAACAGAATTATATGTATATAACATTATCCTATCATGAACAATTAAAAGGTTATTTCTCATATTTGAACAAAAGTAAAGTTGCAATACTTTCAAGACGGAGATCGAATACAATATACAGTATCAATTCACAATTCCGAAAGATATATAAAGGGGGGAAAGAAGGTAGGTGGAAAACATTGCAACATGTGATGGTAGGTTTATGATCAAGCTCTCACATGCACACCCCCGAAAACACATAAAACTTCCATCACCATTCATATTTTCGCATATAATTCCATCAACTGCACTTCCCAAATAACACGAGCCAACTAACCCCCTTCTATCCATCACCCATGCGTGCATTTGCTCCTATTCGCATTCTACTCACTCTCTTGCATGCTTTTTTGGTTTCATCTAACTCTCCCTTTCCCCCCTCTGCTCTTCTCCAACTCCTCAATGGTGGTGCATACCATTGATGTAGATACATCCGTCCATTATTTCTACGTATCGTTGTTCGAGCTCGCTAATTGGTCGAGATATAAGTGGGCACGAGCTTGAGAGTGGTGTAGTCTCCTAAACTCACATCAAAACTTTAGGGTAGGACAAACACGTGAACACAGTTGACAATCGTTCGTTGACATGTACACAGCTGACAGTCGTTCGTTATTCTCAGAATATAAATCCTTTTAAACTATATTGAAATCATCTACTATTCAAGCATGTTATATATTTTTCTTAATAACGACGTTGCATGGGACAAAGAACTTATTTATAAACATATATAATCAAGAATTCTTCACCAAGACGATAACAAGGCATACTAGAGTAAATCTACGGAGTCCTTGAATTGATTCTGGTTTATATGTAACAAGGGATATATATCAGGGTACGACAAAACACGCGCACAGCTGACAATCGTTCGTTGACACGTACACAGCTGACAGTCGTAAGTTATTTTCAGAATGTCTTATTAATCATTGCTTTTAAAATATAATGAAATCATCTACTATTCAAGCATGTTAAAAGTTCTTAATAACAACGTTGTACAGGACAAAGAAACTTATTTACAAACATAATCAAGAATTCTCCACCAAGACAAATAACAGGGGATCGATACTAGAGTAAATCTACCACGAGTCCTTGTATTGATTCCAGTTTATATGTAACACGGGATATATGGATTCAAGATTATAGCGCGGCAATGAATCGACGAATGAAGAAAGGTTTATGAAGAGACTTGCGATGAATATATGCAAGAGTAGCTATAAGTCCAAAAAAGGAACGCCACCTCACATGCAGCGATTCTCCAAATCATAGTCTCTCACCAGGGAGTCAAATCACTCCCTTACGTGTATCGAAAAATCTCTCCTCATTTCTCATGCTAGATTTAAATAGAACTGCCGCTCAATTTTCTCGGGATGTTAAAGTAACAGGGTATAAATGAACGACTATAAAATGTTGAGCATAAAAGGGTTTGATTCTTGATGCAAAGAATAAAAATACACCATAAATTGACTAAGAAGTAGAACACCAACTAAAACTTAAAGATTAGAGATTCAAGAAAAGATGGGGAAAAAAACTCTGCGAAGACATGCGCAAAGCAACAACAAACACAATCTCATCAAATACAACAACCGGATAGACATGCCGTATTCAATCATACCTTAACCTCCACATGGAAAAATCCACTAAAAAACTCTTAACTAATACTCCTTTTATCAGAAAATTCAATTGAAAATACTGGACAATTTCATCCCAAGTACTCGTAGTGCATAAAATTTTATTCCGTTAAAACTAAGTTTTGGTACAGCATGGGATGGGAGCCTCAAAGATCCAACGGGTTTAGGTTAATTATTTTTTGGGGTTTTATTGTGTAGTTTTTTATGGGTTTATTTTTTTTATCGAAAAAAAGCAGCCGTCAATTAACAGCCACAATGAACTAAAAAAAATACAAGTTTGTTTTTCCATTTTTATTTTTCGTAAAAAAAAATATTGGGATTTGACTCATGCTGTTGCTAATGGACAGCTTCTACTGTTGCTTCCATTAACCGTTTTTTTATAGGGTTTTTAAATGTATTTTTTTAGGGTTTATTTTTTCTCAATAGGGTTTAATTTTTTAGGGGAATTTTCCTAAAAATACAAAAAAACTGGAAAAAAAAAATCAAAATCATACACGCAGAAAAATAATTTCAAAAAATTATAATTTTTAAAACAGAACGTCATGTTTGCGAAATAGAACGGCTGAGTAATTCCTTCCATTTTCATGAAACAAAGCGACAGTTTTATGAAATAGAACATCCGAACAATTCTACACTTTTGAGTTGTAGTTTTTTGGAATTATTTTTTCGTAGGTATCTTTTTATATTTTTTTTCTAAATTATTATAATTTTAGATAATTTACTATTTTTTTTTTCAGATTTTGAAATGTTTTTTTCTTTTTCCATTTTATTTGTGAATACACCAGGGGATCCATGTCCAAGCAATATTGACAAGCACACGAGTCCAACCAGACTTGTACTTGAAACTGTTTACTTCCATAAATATTTCTGCAAGTGATAGTTAATTTGTACTTATGGTCTTTTTTTTTTTTTTTTTTGAACTTATGAGAGCATTTTTCATGCATATGACAAACTAAGAAAAAAATTATATATAAAAAAATGACCAAGATCCATTTAAAACGTGGTTACTAACATTTCTAATGTCTGATCGAATCTTAAAAAAACACGACCATAAATGTCTTCAAAACACGACTGTTTTTCCTGAAACATAAAGGTTAACTTTTTTCTTTTTTCTTTTTGGGATTCTGGTCAAGGAGTCTATAAAAAGCTCTTGTACTCCATTCCCAGCCTGCAGTATTGAAATGTCCCCCCTGAATTTTTTCCTCATCTCTGCAACCTAACTGCTCGTTGCTCTCTGTCCATGCTGGTACTTCTGCAGCAACTACTTACTCTTTGTACAACATTTCTAGTATTTCATCGTGTTTCCATTTTCATCCTCTCCACTTTCTATATTTGGAATCTTACGTTTCTGGTTCATTCTATTTTATTTTAAT
The DNA here is from genome assembly GCA_035668315.1 of Drosera spatulata. Taxonomy (NCBI): domain Eukaryota; kingdom Viridiplantae; phylum Streptophyta; class Magnoliopsida; order Caryophyllales; family Droseraceae; genus Drosera; species Drosera spatulata. The sequence continues at coordinate 26,889 of JAOVYX010002429.1, forward strand.
GTTCATCCATAATAATTTCTGCAGAATCGTGATTCCGAAGGGTTGATCATATCGCGGGCAGTACTTAAGCTTTACCTCATCACCATGAGTGATCGTTGGTGGTGGTGTGGTGAGCTCGTTCCTTGCCATGGTGGTCAAGTGAGAAGTCTCTTCTTGAGGATTTGCCTTTGCTTCGTTGTCTGTTCGACCTTGCGATACTCATCTAAGTTTATTTAACTTGATTTGCAGTTAAGAAAAAAAAAATCATGTTCAGCTAGCTAGAAAACCTCACAGCTAGCAAGCTAATGTTTGGTTTAGATGGGTAATATAAAGCTTGAAATGCATCATGCAAAGCAACCCTTTAAAAAGGGATTAAAAAGGAATGCATATATAATCTTGCACTTAGCAAGGTTTGAGAAGGACATCCTATAAGCTAAGGTGATGAACGTAGTCTTATCCCTATTTTTACATAAAGAGATTGCTTATTGATGTCTTTGGGTGTCGAATCTCAGACGTCACTTTTAGACGAAAAACGACTTATCATTGAGACAATCCCTTTTGATTAATTCAATATGGTATATGTGAATCTAATTTCTCTTCAGAAAACTAGTATAGCTAAATAATCTCGATTTAGAGAGGTTTGATACTTGTTTGTTCATTTATATAATCACACTGTAACAGCTATCCTGTAATTTAGTAACGAATATGGTGCTGATACACCATGACTCTTAGGTAGTTTGATTTGTCATATTCTACCCACCTACAACATTATTTTACCAAACCCTACCCAAAAAGAAAAAAGAAAAAACCGTTCAAAGAATTTTCAGGACCAGAAAACAAGAGCAATAGCAATAGCTAACTAGCTAGCCAAAAATACTAATGCTAGAAGGTGAGTACAACATGTGCCATAAATATAAATTAGAGAGAACAGGAACAATACGTACCATGAAAGAAGCTCGTACATTCTCAAGGTCGGGCACGACGACGAACGTGAGGTGATCAGCAAGGGACTCTTCATTTGACCATACATTTGCATGGAATCCGACACCAGTTGTAGCAGGCCGCGAATGTTTCAATTGTTAACACACGAACTCGATCTGCAGTGTCTCAAAAGTTCAGGTATGAAGCACCTTATATTGTATACCAGTGCTATAAGTTTGTTTTTTTCCCCCAATGAGAAGAATGTATGAACTAATAACTCCATCTCATATAGCAGTGGCGCCCGTCCATGCATGAGTCCATGTTGATATATGATGGTCAGTGTACTGGTCAAACATGCATGATATTGGTAATACTGGTACTTGGGTCAGGAAGAATGACTCCAGCGCAGCAGTGGTCCGAATATGGCAAGTACATTTGCATAGAGATGGATCGATCGTCGCAGGTGAATTAAATCTTCAGATTTCGTACATACCAATTTGCTCGTAACTGAACGCAAGCGGGAAGTGGAAGCATTTGGGCAATTGCTTGGCGTCCAAAAATTTCTCTCAGCATTCAGCATCTGTCAGTCATAAAAAAAAAAAAAAAAAATTGTTACGGTTAATAACGTTTTTTTAATTTCTTCAAAAAACTGACAGTAACACTCTGTTTTTCTTTCATGAATAGTGAAAGAGTTACAGTTTATCATAGATGGTGGGAGAGATGTACACCGTATTTAACCTTCTAAATTAAGCTTGATTTATCGCGTCTTATTGTGTTGTAATTAAACATATACATACGGCAAACAAACATGCACTCGATCATAGTGCCTCCATTCATACTTCTCAGAATAGTGGCACTGTGCCGTAGCAACATGGAAGCTAGCCCTAATTAGATTGACGAATTGATTCCGATTCCTGATCTGATTAATGATCATGAATCGAAAGAAAGAGATCACGAAGATTGACCAAAACAAATCATGAAGGTAAAGTTAATCAGTACCTGCGGTTACACGCACTGATCATCGATCGATCAGGGGATCCGATAGTGGATTATCGATGCGGTGGTCTGGCTCGATCACACGACTCAGCCGCCGGTGATAATCTCCGGCGGGCGACGTTGCCGGTGTGGCTCTGATACTGGCCCCTGCGGCACGGATCGGAGGATGGTGATGGAGAAGATAGGTTGGGGAAGTGAAAAGGGTTGGCTGCGCGATTAGGGAAACGAGGGGGTTTCACTCTTTTCTGTCTTTATGATATCAGTTCGATTCGATGCAATCCAGTCCTATTTGAACGTCTATGTTCACAAACTTTTTTTTATTAGTAATGGTGGTTTTTTTTTGTCATTTCAAACATAATTCAGTTTTTTTTTAAAAGTAACATAATTAAGGATTTAATGTGTATGATCCATGGTTATGTTTCCTCCGTCTTCATTGGTAATTGTAATATTTGGATCATGTGCATATATCAATGTAAATTATGACTCATATAATAAGATGATTAAACATTGGTTTTATAAAATAATGTATGACATCAAGGAGAGCTTTGAATTAGATTGTACAAAAATTATGTGACTCCGTATTATATTTCAATCATTCATTGCTTTTTTGAATTGTAAAAACAACTCCAAAATTACCTTCTCATAATTCGTTAAAGACAAAATCCTTCACATTGTTTCCTTCATTCAATATCCCTCGAGTTCACAGAGAAGGAAACAAAAAAAAATATATATATATATAAAAAAATCTCATGATATATGTAATATTATCCCAAAATATATGCATCCAATATTCTTTAATTGGATAGAGTCGTTACTACAATAGACTTTACCGAACTTTCATTCAACTATTACAAATAAGGAAATTTTACATATAACCATATCAAATCTTAAAAATTACCTCAAATCCTCATATTTACAAAAATAATATCAAAATCATATGAAATTTATATAATATCTGTTACCGTTAGTGAATCCTTTAACAATTTTTTATATTTTTTTCTCTTTTTCTGATTTAATTTTTTCATCTTTACATTCAAAAGAACGATCATTGTGATTTGAGTGATCGAACCAAAAAAAATTTAATAAGATAACTAAGATTTGAGAAATAAAAAAATTGACAAAAATATAGAAATAATGTGAAACATATTGTTTTCATACAAAGGAATGAAAAAACTATGTTGATGAATAGATTAGACACGAGAAAAAAAACTAAATCATTCAAGATAACGGTTTTTACTAATGATAACAGTTATTTTGACAATATCATATGATTTCAGTAGTCTTTTTGAAAATATCTTATAATTTGAGCAGTATTTTTGAAAATTTCATATGATTTGAGTAGTATTTTTGTAAATATAAAGATTTGAGGTGATTTTTTTATAAATATCTAAGATTTGAGGTGGTTATATATAAAAAACCCATAAGTTTCAACATGCAGTTCTCTACGGAGTATAAAATTATAAGAGCAAGTTCAATGCGACATGCTATTTTGGAATAGGTAAAACTAAATTTTACCTATAAATAGTGACATTTTGTTATAATTTGTCAGTATATTTTCAGTGAATATCGTGCTATAATTTATCAATCTGCAAAATGAAAAGTGAGAATAGAGCCACGTGTGTTAGTTGCGTTATTTTTCTTTACATTCGTCAATACAAATAAAGAGGCAAAAAACAGATTTGGACATATTTGATGTTATATTTGACATGTAGGTTGGCAAAAATAAAATTTTGCATGATCAAAACGTTTTCATTGAAATGCATAATGTTGGATATATTGTTATATTTTGACTATAATAACTCATTTGTCTATATCATTGGATTTGCTCTATTACAGGTCGATTGGTTAGTTTTTATTGGGCGATTTATTTATATTTGTAAGATATTCGGCCATTTTCGTTTCGCGTCGACTACGGGTTTTCTCAAATCAACTTTGAAGAGGAAAGAACTCACTCGAATTCCTGCAGTTGGAATCAGCCGCTGATAGAAATCGTCTATCGCTAACTGCCTATCCGCCGTCGATCAAGGGTTTCAGACATCGAGATTAGAATTGTTTTAGGGTAAAGATCTGTTGGGCATTTGTTGTTGAGTTAAGATCTATTTTATCGCCACTTGATTTTGAGTTTGAATCTAGAGATTTAATATTGTGGGGTCCGTTAACGGTCTTGAAAGAATTGGTTGATGCAGAAAGTGCCTTGGTTCTGGGCATCTTGCTATCAATTTGAGATTTTACAAGGGTTTTCTCGGTATCAAAACAGATATGAGATGAGATTAGTAGTTTAAATCGTGCAATGCCTCATTGGCCATGCATTGTTTCTATCTGTAATGTTCCGATTGATTTTCGTTTTTGCAGAATTATCAAAAATCGTTTTCTAGATTGATAACTAGCCTCACACATCAATACATGTCTTTTGAGTGTGATTTGACTTGATTCGCACACACACTAGAAAACTCTCTGGAGATCATTAGCCTCAATATTGCTCCACGTCAAGTACATTTAACTGCGAAGATTTAAAGTGATGAGATACTAAAAAGAAAGATGAACTTTATTGATATAGATAATTTTATCAAACCCTTGAAGCCAAACCACATTCACATTGTTTCGTAATGTTGGTTTATCAATAAGGGCAACAACCATGCTACGAGTTTGCAGAACGGTAGAACTACTTGGTTGTATCGGCTGACTGATGCTCATCCTATTGATTCAGCTAAGTCGTTGACGAATCGTGATGCCTTACGCAAAGAATTAGATAATCATGGGCAGCACTTAAACTAGGTGTTGTTGTCTGGGCTTGGTAGACATCAGTTCTTATCCTGCAATCCTAATTGATCAATGCACGGCTCCATCCTGATATCTGCCAGAAGACTAGTTCGTTTTGTCACCATTGCGAGTCTGCGACCACAAACTGGATGTTACTGTATTCTGACCTGCTTGCAGGCCCCTTGGGTGTACATGTTCCTGGTACGCAGGAAACAACCGTGGTTCTGTTTACAAGGTGCCATTCAGTTGCAGATCTATGATTAAAGAATAGGTAAAATAGCAACGTCCTTTATAACCAGCAGTGATGTACTGGAATTAGTCGTATATGGTACTGAAAATCAGTATCAACGATCAAGTTGTTTGTTACGAACGGATTTGTTTAATTACGGCACAAACAACAACGAATACGCAAAATAAATGAGACAAAGATTTTTACATGAAAACCCTTGCGAGAAAAATCACGACGGTCGCCAACAACGAAAAATCCACTAGTCAAATGAAAAAATACAAAAGAAATTACACCCAAAACGTCGAGAATCTCACAATAAAGGATAGAGATAATAATCTTTAAAACAAATCTCTTAAACCTTCAATGTGTTTTTATATGTGTATATATGAACCCCACTCCTTATCCCCTTTTACTTCTCCTTCCTCTGCCCTCACTTTCTCTACCTGCTTCTCAGCTCCTCTTTTCCCCTGCCTTCGCACTTCTCTGCATGTCTCCGTCTTACTCTTCTCCTCTCTTTATAGCAAAAAAACAACACGGAAAAGCCACACGGAACAAAACGCACAAAGGTCACGGACAACGCGGGAAGAAAAAGGTCACGCGGAGAAGAAGACCACGCGAAGGATCACGCGGGAATGGATTTAAGGCACACCATCAACATTATCATCCATTGTACCGTTAATTGATAATCTGCAAATTCTGATGGCTTGAGTACTAGTTATTACTGTAAACTTGAAAGGGATGTGGGAAGCTTTTCCAAATTCCTACTGGCTGGTTTCTGGAGATAGTGATACATTATGAGTACCTGTTTGGAGGCTTTCAAACATGTCCTGTTCAATGTATAAATATTCTGTTACTCTTACGCCCTTTTTTCCGGCTTCCGATGTGTTACTCTTGGTTTGAGGAGATGGATTCAAACGGATGGGAATCATACTGGACAGAAGTATTCGACATTTTCCTCAAAATCCACATCGGAGCTGACTCTCAAAGTTGGAAGGCGGGCAGCAGCAAGTATGTTCCCAGATGCCATCATTAAGGTTAGCTTATCTATACACATGCAACATACCACCACTGGAGCTGTATATACACTTTTTTATAGCGCGATTATAATCCTGTAGTGCTTCCATCGCATACCGGTCATATAAGCCTAATCTAAAACATCCCAAAATAAAGCTCTACTAGTAAATCATTTGGGATCAATATATACAGAAAACTAGAGTTTGGATCAGATTTTGCTAATCGTTGGTACGTGTTACCATAAGTGGAAAAATAGTCTAATATCAGATGTGTGAGTGCACTGTCGCGGTGGGCGTTACCACTTGATTATTTTGTCGTTGCGGATTTGAAACAAAGCATCGACAACTTGGGCTTTTCTATTGTGTTCTGGATTCCTGTGTATTGCTTGTGCTACGTGCTTTGAGCTTGGCTGAAAGAACGTTACAAAAGACCCCGTTTGCATTGCATATGTTTTAGGAATCAGGGCCTGCATCGAGATCGGGATTCTGCATTGCTCTTTTCACCAAAGTATGAGAACTCGTTGAGTTCTGCAGGAACATCACACAAGATCTTGCAATTTCTATGCCTCTTCGAGACCCTGGTTTCATGAACAAGAGGTAGTTCCTGAACTTACTAGTGACTGTCATTATTAAGTGAACTGGGCGACACTTACCATGATATCCTGTTGCGGCATATCTGTAATTTCACCTATTACTTGTATGACATCATTTAATGAACATCCTAATGACCATTTCGTTTGAGGTCTTTGATTCAGACGCTGATTTATCTGAAACATAGTCGAATCGAGAGACAGACAGAAAGCCATCAAGAGGTATGAACATCATTGGCAAACGAGGGGAAGTTTGGCCAGGGGGGACTAGCGTAACAAGCTAGTGGTCTACTTTGAAGTAGCCCTTTTTTGAATTTTTGCTCTAGTCTCCTTCCAAGAGCGACTGGACTATAGAAAAAAGCAAAATATGAATCATAAGACAATCCTCGATGGATTTATTGTATACTTTTCTAAAGTTTGTTGGGAAAATATTGGGGAATTATCATTTGAAATATTTTATTTTAAAAAAGTATCATAAATTTTCATAAATTCTCATAAGATACCACCCCATTCTTATCTCATCCCACTTAAATAGTACGTCTATAAAATAAAATAATACGTCTATGAAAAATAGTACGCTTCAAAAAAGTTAATACGTCCGTCGGAATCTGATCGGAACAATTATTTTGTCTGCGGGAATCCGACCGAAACAAGTAGTACCTCCGACCGAAATAAATAATACGTCCGATTAGAACTAATACATCCGTCGAAATCCGACCGGAATAAGTAATACATCCGTCGGAATCCGTCTAGGCTAAGTAGTACGCCCCCGAAATCTGATCGGAGCATGTAGTACATCTGACCGAAACTAATACGTCTTTCGGAATCCGACCGAAACAAATAGTACGATCGGCTGGAATCCGATCGGAACAAGTAATACGTCCGTCGGAATCCGGACGAAACAACTAATACTTTTGTCGGAAGCGGAATGGAGCAACTAGTACCACCGCTGTCCTCCAATCCCAGCACATAATTCACCAAATTCGGATCCAAAAGCCCTCTCCTCAAACTCGCTTCTCCTCTTACACCATTCAACTCCCTAAGAAACCACTCCGTCGACCTCATCGCGTTCCCATCCAACACTTTCGATACCTTCCCCTTCACACAGAAACAGTCTCAGTCTCGATGGTTTCGAAGAAGCCAATAATCGATCGTACTCGTCGATCAAGTTCTCTAGGAGATGAGGGAGTCGAGGTCTTCATACTTAGTTTTCGGATGAGAGGAGAGGTGCGACGGTGGGGGCAATGGAGTAAAGTGCGGGGAGAAGAAGAGTGCGGGAAAGGAGAAAGGGATGGGTGTGGGGTGAGCTAAGGGTGAAAAGGTAGAGAATTTAGAATAATAAATGGTATTTTTTCAAAACTAAGTCTTCAAGCGATAATTATGGGGAATTTTCGTAAGTTTGGTTTCCATTATTTTTCGATATAAATTAATGATCATGGGTCCTCAACCTTGAAAAAGTGTATAATGATAAAGACTTTGATGGAAGAAAAATGGCATTGATTAAGAATAGAAGTTATGTACAAAAATGTCATCGTCATTGTCTTCAATTTGGGTCTAAATTATTTTTATGTTTAGTTGCTTCAAATTATTGTAGCTCAATAATTATCATTTATCAACCAACGAATTTCTAGATGCAGTAAAATTGCAAAGTATTGAGGAAACAATTTAATTACTCTTATGGATATGTGAATTCTGACTATTAAAATGATAATCTCAGATTCCTCGTATATTATTTTGCCCATGGTCTAAGATTAAGGAGTGTTGCTTGAGTAGAGTCCTGCGTGCAAAGAAAAAAATATATAAAAGCAGATGTTGACTACAATACATTGGTTTGTCGATCAGCGCCAATTGCATCACAGATAGGCTCATCGATTGTGAAGTGTGCCGACCAGATATTAATGGGATATCTTCTGCTATAATGATGAATAAATTGACACTTTTGATGGTGAATATGGTAGGAAGCACTACGTAGTGACATGTTAAGCTTGTGCAGTTGTGCTAGGAACGTGGTCGCATAACGCCATGTACGGTTTTTCAAGTTGTTTCAACGTGCTTTAAGGTGGTGTTGCCGAGATGTTGGTGAGGTGTTTCTCGGCGTTGTCAAGGCATTGCCGAGGTGTCCTAGATGAGTTATGATGGTGTTACATGATATTTGTGTTATTATTTTCTCTTCTCAAGTAGATCATTGGATCTATATACTCATAGATATAAAAAAGGTCACATAACATTCTATGTAGATGTAAATACATATTTTTATATACCAATAATAATCAACAATAATAACCCATATAATGAGAGCCCAAAGAAGAAAATCATGTCAAAATCGGGTTTAATTGGATCCACTTATTAATCCAAAAACTTAAACGGATAGATATTGATATTTTATATATATATTTTATTCATATTTTTCTTTTCATGATGTGGATAAACCTATTTAAAATATCCTCAAAAAAACACAGTTGCAATAAAGGTAGATAATTGGTTGCAAAGAAAATATACTAAATATAAAGATACTACATCATCGTTTGATCATTTAAACTAGATCATCCATATGATCTATATAACGTAGACATTCAATTGCTTTTGGGCAAGCTTTATGCCCCTAGTCTAACAAAGCATAAGCTGACCCCAAAAAGATTTGGAAAAGACGAAGCAAATCCGAAGAAGTTTAAGATGAGAACCAACCACGTCGGAAATGAGTCATGTGTCACACAAAAATGCATAGGAGGGCGGCAGCTTTTGCACTTTATGGGCCCTAGTAGTATGTGTACGCATTTGTGGACTAAAGATGCTCCTTGGTCTAATAATATATTTGAATTCTTGATAACTATACTTTTTTGTCCCATAACACAGAGTTAAATGATGGAAAACGACATCGTCAATTAACACCAAAATTACACGCATTAAAAAAAGGAGTATAGTATAGTGTTTTGAAAAAGCAGCGAAAGCAAAAACTGTATTGTCTGTGCAGAATGCAAATGCAAAGCGATGCTGGAGTTCCACAACAATGGTAGTGGTGTGGTGTTTGCCATCGAAGACGAAGATCAAAACGACTAGTTGCAGATGCCTCGTCATCTGCATGGAATCCCGTAGTCTCGCTCGAGATGTGCGCTGCCTCCACACACTCGAATCATTCTTCTGATTCGAAGCTTTGTGCACAGATTCCATGCTGTCTCGGTGAATGCAATCGAGGCACTCGAACTAGGGTTTCCATGCGTGTTGCAGTTTCGCTGGGTTAGGGCGCTTTGTTTTTGTGAATAAGAGTTGTACTGAGTGTTTTTGTGGAGATTTGTTAGGGCTGAGTCGAGAATCGTTGCTTCATTTTTTTAGCGTGGAGTGAGAATCGACGCGTCCGTTTTCGTTGAACATAGAAAAGCGAAAACAACTTCCACAAGCAATTCGGCAGTTATCTGTTTCATTAATCTGTCGTGGATGGATAGACTTTGATTTTTGATTTGGATGAAGCAATAGGATGAGGAATCGAGTTGTTTCTCGTGTCTGTTGAATTTCGGTGGTTTTCAATTTGGTGATTGGGCCGAGTTTTTGATTGATGGGAGTTTAAGATAATTCGATAAGAGATTAGATAAATTCGTACATCCTGCGACCTGCGACCTGTCTGTTACGGGATACCTGGTTGTTGTTGTGTGATAATTCGATAAGAGATCGAATCTGTCACCTTAGGTCTGTGATTGCCAATTGTTGGCGGATAGGATTGGACAAATCATTGTGTGCTTTCACCGAGACCGGGTTGTTTCACATGGATGTACCTGGTGGTGTCTATGATAGTTGCAGTGAGTGTGAGGTGACATTAGGGGAGTTCTGCGAAAGATACAACTGCGTGAGTTGTAGGCGTACCCTGTGTCGCTTGTGTGTTTGTTCCGGTGGTACTTATGATGTAGTCGCAGCAGGTGATGAGTTTGGCAATGGCGGGCAGGAAGAAAAGATGATTAAGTACTGTAGTTCGTGTTCCGAGGGTTCACAGAAGCTTAATTCTGAGAAGATTTATCCTTCTGGATCTCCTACAGAGAGCCATGAGCCGCTCGATGGCGGAAGCATGATTACGAACCCAAATGATGATTGTGGCTCTGTGAATGCGTTTAAAGAGCAAGGAAATGAGCTTTCTCACAATGAAGTTTGGAGTGGAAACTTGACTCTGGTTTCCGGTCATCTGCCTCCAATCATGGTTCATCGTCCTCCTGTCCGGTAAGCTTTTAGTTGGTTCTGATATCTGCTGGAATAGAATGTTTTGTAGTTCCTTTCTGGGTATTTCTTGATCAGGGTGGCTTCTTATTTGTTGAGCTATTTGTATTCCATGTCTGGATTCAGGTGTAATCGCGCAATATCTGTGTCTAGCGATTATTGTTATTTTAATTTTGTAAGTCTAAGTTTATCGCCTCCTTTGGTAGTACAGTTTAGATGCACCTAAGTACAACACTCTGTTGGTTTTGGTCATTTACACTTCTAAAGTTGGCAAAGGTTAGAGCAGCTTGGATTAGACAGTGGCGCATGATAAACTTTAAGGGTGTTGAGAACATATGGGGCAGGGGATATGATTCTTTAGTTCGATTTCATATTTTGCGCATTCATCTTTTTATCTTTCTGACAATGGGCTATCACTCGTTCAGGAATGATGAGGAGGAAGCAGAAGAGTCTGCAGGACATTTTTTCACTCCTTCAAGCGAGTATTACACCGACAGTTCCGATCTCGACGTAAGTGCTGCTAGTGCTTTCCATGAGAGTTATGGCTTCAGGTCAGTGGGATCAAGTCCTTCGGCCAGCCCATTTAGGATCAATATGAATCAACCTGGAGATGGATATTGTCTTCAGCCACATAAAGACCGAAGATCACTGTCTTACGATGATAGTCTCTTCAAGCAAGAAAAACTGGCTATTTCAGTGATGCCTGAGAGAAGGGACAGGGATAGAGAGAGTTATGGTCCTTGTCTTGATGACGTTGCTGCCTTTCAAAGTGAGGGTAGGAAGTTTCAAGAACCATTGGATTTTGAAAATAATGGTCATGTATGGTTCCCTCCACCTCCTGAGTATGAAGATGATGAGGTTGAGAGCAATTATTTGGAGTATGACGATGACGATGACGATCTCGGTAATTCAGGTGGAGGGTTCCCTAATACCAGCAGTCCGATTAGAGAGAAACAAAATACGGAACTCAAGGAGCCACTAAGGGCTGTGATACATGGGCATTTCAGAGCTCTTGTGTCACAATTATTGCAAGGAGAGGGCGTCATGGTTAGCAGTGAAAACAGAACTGAAAATTGGCTGGAGATCATCAGCAGTTTGGCATGGCAAGCTGCAAACTTTGTGAAACCGGACACAAGCAACGGCGGCAGTATGGATCCGGTTGATTATGTAAAGGTTAAATGTGTTGCGTCAGGAAGACCGAGTGAAAGGTGCGAGAATTGTTACATTTTTGGCGCAAGCCAGATTTTTTATTTCAGAGAATTGCACTTCGCTGTTAATCAATGTTTCTGTACACATGCCACTAGTTTGAAAGATTTTCTGTCGTACCATTAAAGTGTGGATTCTTGTTCTTTTGCAGCATTCTGGTAAAGGGAATTGTTTGTACAAAGAACATTAAGCACAAGAGAATGACGTCTCAGTGCAGAAACCCTAAATTGCTTCTTTTAGGAGGATCACTTGAATATCAGAGGTCGTCAAACCAATTTTCATCTTTCAATGTGTTGCTTGAAGAGGTTTGTGGTCTCAGACAATTTCCTGTCGAGTTGGTATCTACTAGCTAGGGAAGATGCTTTCTAAGTCTGATCCATCATCTTAACAGGAGATGAATCATATCAAGGTTATTGTTTCCAAGATAGAGGCTCATTGCCCGAATGTGTTGCTTGTCGAGAAAAGTGTGTCTCCATATGCCCAGGAGTATCTTCTCGCAAAGGAAATCTCTCTGGTTTTGAATGTTAAGAGGCCTCTACTAGAGCGAATAGCCCAATGCACCAGTGCTCTTATAACTCCATCTGTCGAGAATCTTCCCAAAGCAAGGATTGGACACTGTGAATTCTTCCGGGTGGAGAAAGTTTATGAAGAACTCGAGCGTGCCAATCAGTTTCATAAGAAGCCGTTGAAAAGCTTGATGTTCTTTGATGGTTGTCCCAGACGTTTAGGTTGCACGGTAAGTTCCTCAGTCCTATCCTGACTTCTTGATGGATGGGAAATCCGGTAGTTATGCATGGCTGGGGAATAGTTTTGCATATTTAGTGTCCAGGATATGCTAATTTGACCTTCTCTTGTTCTCTGTATTTTTTTAAATTTTTTTTCCCTTTTCAGCACGTGGAATCTATTAGTAGTTAGCTATAGGCTGTGGTGCTTGGTTCCTATATTCTATTTACTTATATTGGTCAATAAGTGCTCATGCTAACAATCATAATGATTAGATGACCTTCTGTGTCTGAATGTATGATGTCCGCAAAGATTTTTTTTTCAAGGTTGTCTTATATGTTGGAGCAACTGAACTCAGTTCTTAGATATTGTTGTAGGTCCTGCTAAAGGGCTCATGCCGTGAGGAACTGAAAAGGGTCAAGCGTGTGGTACAATATGCAGTTTTCGCCGCTTACCACTTATCGCTTCAAACCTCTTTTCTAGCAGATGAAGGTGCCACTCTTCCTAAGATGATACCAAGGCCCCAACTCGATGTGTCAGAGAGGAAATATACTGAGAATGTAGTTGAATCTGCTGCTTGCTCCTCTCCAGTGGCCCCATTATCAGAAGTTAACATGCCAGGCCAAGATGAAGGCTGTCTGAGGGAATCTGGAGATGTGGATTCGCCAACCAAGCATCATGATGCCTCCACATCTGTCCTCATGTGTATGGA
>JAOVYX010002430.1:0-11795 GCA_035668315.1 Drosera spatulata
GTTATGTTTGCATTTCTGTGTTATTGTATGATGGTGTGGTAACACTTGTAGCTTATCGCAGTTCATGATAACCTAACATTGATAGTCCTAATGCTAGGGTTTGGGAAGGGTTTTTCTCCGTTAACCCTGTACGATATATGGATGTGATAAAGACAAGTACTATGTTTACAAGGTTTGACACATAATAATGAACAAAAGGTTAATACAGATTAATCCTATAAATGATGTCATGTTAAAGATGAACATGCAAAATAGAAATGAATTCAGGAGAGGTGAGGTTAAACTCCGAATTTGTTAATCCTACTGAATTGTTACACTGTGACTTAGGAAAGATGTCAGGTTAAACTGTGCAGGGATGATTAGTTACGACTAATCATCTTATACGCGTAGACAATTCTGTGAGGTTGTCAGGTTGTGGGGTATCTCGTTGCAGGAGACCCTTGGACGTCGTTACAGGTTGATCCCCTGTTTCGAGTGACGCCGGACTTTAAGCTTTCAGAAAAAGCTATGGATTTACATGTTTGGCCAAGATCACAGTGTTAATAAGAGGGTATTTATGCTCTGTCATGAATGTTAATTTACACGTCGTTACATGTTGCGATAGATTGTTTTCTCTTCTTTTCTTTTTGTGCTTCCTCTGAAAAGGGGCCCGACACGTTACTGAGTTCGTATAGCCCACGGCGTTGCTTTTCTTCTGTTTCTTGATTTCCACCTTTTCAGGTGCAAGACTTGACGACGGATTTTGATTAAGTTATGATCATGTGTATAATATTAATGCTTGGGATAATATTTCTTAGTTTCTGTTGCTTTAATATGTAATAAATAAGTAACTTGTGGGTCTAGTTTGATAATGCTTTAAGTGTATTTCCATTTGGATTTATTCTAAACCGAGGTAAGTTGAATTGCCTGATTAGGGTTTGTGGGACACTAGCGACAGTAATGCCACGAGTGTTTCAGAAAAAGACTTGAAAATTGGGGCGTTAAACGTTGGTATCAGAGCTTGGGTTTAGAATAAAAAGAAAACATTTAGGGTTCATATTCTAAATATGTGTTAGATAAGTGTACTTGGGATTTTATATCATAATGGTTTAACTTTTCGATCTACTATCTATGTTTGGTCACCTTATTAAAATAAAAAGTATTTTGTGTAGGATGGTGTCGACAAGGAGCAAAGGACTAAACCCTAAGCGTATCTCGAGGAGAGTTCGTTGTATAGGGCTTCGGACCCGTATGGAGGATCATCTCCACAACCTTAAGAAGACCATTGGGAACTCAAAAGGATAGACGATGATATAGGCCATCCTATTTATCAAGTAGAGGCTATTTTCTACTCGTTGTCCAAATGGAACGACGAATGCTTTTGGGATCGTCACTATCCAGAGCTGTTTCTTGGAGGAGAACCAAATAAGAAGTATTTTGTGAATGACAAATGGGTCATAGATTTTGACATTGTTGTTAATAAGGTTATTGACGTTTTTGTCTCGTGGTAAAGAACGAGATTTAAGGGGGTATGTAATAATGTATGTTTCAATTCTGCTCGAACTCTATGTTCTTTTGTAACTGTTTTGTGTGAATAGTTATGACATTGGTTTCATCATTAATGTTTCATTATGCGTTGTGTGTAATCTAATGTAAAGGTTATTGCTTAGTTCAAGGATGAATGTTAATGTAAAACCCGAACCTTATCAGCTCATAACAGTTGAATTAATGCAATGACAACAAAAATAAATTGAAACGATATCTTCTTTGTGCCAATTTCTAACGTACAGGACAATGGCTCATACTGTGAACGCAACCACTCAATTCGAGGACTCAGAAGAGTCATATCACCCCTCGGTGGCTTGTGCGCATGGCCCAGATTAACCCTGCGGTGCAGGAAAGAATCAACATCTCTTCTACTGGGAATCAATCCCCGGTGCAGCCATCAACTGATCCTATGGTGGTAATGATAGAGGAACTCCTCAGACTAAGGAGAGGAGCAGCGGAACATGCTGAGCCCGACAAGGGAAGATACTTCTGTCAGTTCCACGCACACCATCCAAACCGGTATGTCGGAAGTGACGATCCAACTGTTCTTGAGAACTGGATTGACGACCTCGAGAAGTTTTTCAACCTCATCGCCTCTCTAGAGAACATGAAGGCTCACTTCGGGATATACTACCTCGTAATTAGTACTAATGGTTTTGCCACGAGGGTTTTCAGAAATAGTTTGATAATGTTTTAAGTGTATTTCCATTTGGATTTATTCTAAACCGAGTTAAGTTGAATTGCCACGAGGGTTTTCAGAAAAGGACTTGAAAATCGAGGCGTTAGACCTAACCCCCCTCGAGCCGTCTCGTACTTAATATTTCATCAATGTGATGTGTTACGATGAATGTGATGAGAAATGTACCGTCAGGAGGGCGATGATATGCTTGGTTGCTTGGTTGATATGTTAAGACGATGACGAAACTCTAGTTTCGATAAATTATGCATGGATGCATGCATGAACACATACGCACGTAAATTCATGCAAATTATGATCTTAAAACACCATGGACGTGTTTCGTTAGACATATGTATGCTTGGAATGTCGATGCGACGGATTTTACTCGATCACCGGATTATGTACTAAAAGGCGGTACTAATTACATCATGAGGGGGATCGGGTTATAATAACAAACCTTGACATTAGGATCGAGATCGGGGATGATTGTTTTACATGTTGATATGAGCTGTGGGATATTTGGGGCTGAAATGAACTAGACTATGCGTCCTTATATTATATATATCCTCACGAAAAATAAATGAACTAAATGATAAATAAAAAGAAAACGGGGGATGTAAAGCATAGTTACACTATCTGTGTGAACTAATAAAAAAACGAACGAATAAGAAATATCGCATCCTTGAACTGATAAGATCGACATTGTCATCCCTCTTGGATTCGTTGGATCGTTGGTTGTTTTTCTGAAATTATTGAGAAGGTAGAACATGACGTCCTTTCTTTGATCCATTGCGATCATTTGCTGCTTTCTTGAATAGCCTTGGTGGCTTGGGCTGAGTCATTGCACCCCAGTGTTGTCCTCTGAGTCATCGTCACGGGTGAGAACTAGCTAGGGAGCGATGGGCATCCCCCATCTTCTTTGCATGCATGCAGCGGCTTCGACGTCGTTGTGGCGGGGCCACGGGTTACTCTCTATAGTGAGACCCAAATTATCTCAATGTTGACATACGGTGTCTCACTGAATACGCACAAAAGGTGCAAGGCGACGCACAAAGTAGACAGGTGCGAAAATATAAACTATTGGGTAGCTCGGCTGACGATTGACACTTTATCTCTGTACTCCGAGTCGGTCATAACCTTGGAGTTGTCGCTTTTAAGTCAAATCATGAACCCTAAAAAAATACAAAAGAAAGGAATGACTCTTAAAAGCGATACGAAACCATATAAGCAATGCGAAACAATACTGTTTGATATGGCGTCCATATTTTCCTATCATATTATAAAAATGTTTTAGGGACTTTTGGCGGTCGTCATACCCGTTAGCGGAAGTTTCATAGAATTGGGATTCATACACCTTAGGTTACTGAGCTTTGTTAGCTCACGGTTATGTGTTTCAATTGCAGGTATGTCCCAAGCAGCACCTGAAGGCTCTTAGTGTGAGCTTGTATGCATATAAATGATCTCACGTGTTTCGGATATTATAACAGATCAGACGATCTTTTTTGTTTAATGGAATATTCGACATGCATTGTCTCTGCACAAATGTTGTAACTAAACAACTATTCGAAATTATAAGTTATGAATGTGGCTACTATTTCTAGTTTCCTTGACTTCTATATCCCTAAATCCATTCGGTTTATTTGGCCTTGTCACGGACTCGATCCGTAACGGCATAATGCTCACATGTCATCCAGTACGGAAAGCCGGGGCATTACAGTTTTAGACCTTGATTTTGCTGAGTTATGATCAAAATAGGATGTGTTCATGCGTTGATGATATCGTATAATGGTTTCGTGCAACTTTGATGTAAAAGTCCTACGTGCTTGATGTAGCCTTGCCCAGCTTACAACAGAAAATTTTCGAGATCGAAATCAACCTCAAACGTCAACCTTAAAGTCTGATCTTACATATTTGAGCATAAAAATACATTTAGAACATATTAAAAATGTGATACATGAACCTTGTGTGTAGAAAATAGATAATAAATATGCATGTTTGACTATACGATACCTCTATCACGCCGTGACTGGTGCAAAAATAAATTATCAAGATAAAAACAACTGAAACCATACACTACTACGTGTTACAAACAAACGATATGCTCAAATATGCAGATACAATGGTGATCTATAATGCATGAACAACGCTAAATGAAATCATCATAACGCATACTTAAGGAAGCATTGAAATGAGTTGGAAATTATACTATGCAAGCCAACGATGAATATCTAATCAAATATAAAGGCTGAACACTGTACATGGTTCATGAACTGTCAAGTCTTCTATCTTATTTTGTTGAAAGTGATCTGGAGATTGAGCTCGGCACTGCCATAATCTCGCTTTACTGAGACTGTTGGGAAGAAGGTCGTACCTGGTGTCCTTTCTTGGAATCTATCGAATGTCAAATAAATGTGTTAGGGACTGAACTCTAACCAAACTTTTTGAATCATCGTCACGGGTGAAGTGAAACTAGATAGGGAGCATTGGACAGCCCCCATCCTCTTAGCATACATGCAACGGTTTCAACGTCGGACGTGGCGGGATCACTGGCTCTCTCTATAGGAAGGCCTAAATATATCCCAATAAGAGGTCAATAGAGCCCGTTGGAAGCGCACTTTATCCGGTAAAGACGTATAATCGATGCAAGTACATACAGAATCGATGGATTCTTATAACCCGGATGACGATTGACGAGTCTTGTATTCAAAGTCTATCTGTTGAAAACCCTTGAGTCATGAGCCCTATGCTAATGCAAAAATGAACATAAGAAAACGTTAAATCGTACAAATATCCACGCATAGTATGGCATATCTATTTTCCTAAAAAGTATAAACATTTTAATGGTACTCATCGATTCGTCATAGTCGGGACAGTACCCTTCAAATGTGAGGCATATACTCTAAGTTATTGAGTTTCGTACTCACGGGTTATGTATTCCGTTTGCAGGTGAGTTAGCGGATGATCAGTGAAGACTGTAATCCCTTATATGTTTTTGAAAATGTTGTAATAAAAGTATGATCATTTTGGATATGTAATATATGTGATATACTAGTCATGTCATAAACTATGTAACTTAATGGCTTTCGTCCTATGATTGTAAGTTGGATTCGTAACAACTAAACAGTATGAACGGAAACATTACATATATTTTTCTTGATTCTTTATACCTTTAAACCCGTTCGGTTTATTTAGCCTTATCACAAATCGAATTCGTAACGACATAACGCCACGTGTCTCATGACATGAAACTCGAAACGTTATAAATTGTAACTAAAGTGAGCACTTAAACTAGTAAACTATCACTTGTAATATTTATTGTTCTATTAAGAATCAAAATTTTTGGCTTTTTAAAACGTGGAAAGAATGTACCACTTAATCTATTCACTTTTTGAGCACATGTTCCCTGGAGTTACATATGAGTCGATACTTTCACTCTACTAGCGCTAGTTATAGTTTTAAAGCGTAAACATTATCTATATTCTTTTTATTTTATTTTTTAAAAGGTTCATGAATATTCATTATTTTAGATCTACATTCATATTCTTGATATTTTGAGGTACATGCTACATATTGGAGTTAGAAATAAAACTTTCAAGATTTAACCCAAAAAACCTCATAGGGAACACGTGGCGTGATCTGGCGACACCATCTCCACCCATATAATCCCCTTCAACCACACCTCTTAAGCCCACAACACCGCCCCTTCTCACAAACCCCAAAAAACTAGGGTTTCCCTCTCACAAATCGCCCATCTCAGATCAAATCAACCATGGAAGGCGGCGGAGGCAGCAGGATGAAGGGAGTGGTGAAGTGGTTCAACGACACGAAGGGGTACGGATTCATAACCCCCAACGACGGCAGCGAGGATCTCTTCGTCCACCAGTCCTCGATCCGCGCCGACGGCTTCCGTTCCCTCGGCGAAGGCGAGGAGGTCGAGTTCGTCATCGGATCCGGTGACGACGGCCGCACCAAGGCCGTCGACGTCACCGGTCCCGACGAGGGCCCCGTCCAGGGCGGCGGACGTGGCGGAGGCGGCGGAGGGGGCCGTGATGGCGGATACGGAGGAGGGGGCTATGATCGTGGATATGGTGGAAGGAGCGGAGGCGGCGGCGGCGGCGGTTATGGTGGGAGAGGTGGGGGCGGGTATGGCGGAGGAGGAGGAGGAGGCGGATACGGTGGCGGCGGCGGCGGGAACTGTTATAACTGTGGTGAGCCGGGGCATATGGCAAGGGAGTGCACTGGTGGCGGTGGTGGAGGGAGGAGCGGTGGTGGTGGAAGGTATGGTGGCGGCGGAGGTGGCGGCGGCGGCGCCGGCGGATGCTACAACTGTGGTGGTCAGGGTCATTTCGCTAGGGATTGTCCCGGCGGGGGCCGTTAGGGTCCTGATGCGGTTTAAGATTATTGTAATGGTCGTATGTTATGCTGTTTCGTTGTCTTGCTCCTGAATGTTTCTAGGTTTTGTTGCTGCTGCTTTGGGATCCTGTTTAGATATTGTTGCTAGGCCTTTAGAGGTTGATGCATTGTGATATCGGATATGGTTTTTTTGATTTGGAATTAGATGTTGTCGTATTCGAAGATAGTGGTATCAATGTTGGTTTGATGAAGGTTTTTGACATGCCCTTTTATGTTTATTGAACATCGTTATCAATAGTGTACGAATACTTTTTAACACTGCGTTCATCATCAGGGAAAACCTCTGTTGCCACCACAGTTCATTAGTTTTGAACTATTCTAGGCACCATATGGAGTCTTAACATGGATAAGTTATGTGTTCGTTTTAATAAGGTTGTCAACTTTTTGTATCAACCGACCTTGAAGTCTCTTGGATTTCATAAAACATGAACATCATTATCCTTAGTCAATATCCTTTTCGTGGAACCCTTTATGTCACGCTAATCGGTTTCTTATCGATTCTTTTGTAATGCAAAATTGACAAAAAAGTGTACTGTCTAATAATGACGCTGGAACCGAAATGTTGTGGATAAGATAGATTTTTCTTTTTCTGTCATTTCCAATAGCGTATGAACATTTCATTAGGGTTGTGTGAGTTGATGGGACTTGTCTGATTAATACGTGTGGGTTGACCAGTCAATCTGTGGAATTGCTCCCCCTTTTTGGCGTGACCTTTCTTCTGTCTCCTTTTCTGCATCGTACTGCGAGCAATTTTTGCGTGACCTTTTTCCAGGTTTACATTTTAATGCTTCCCTATTGGAAACGACTATTGACTCTGATTTGTGATTCCCAAATCCCAAGCGAGATTAAGCAAAGATTGTTTCCATGCGTTTTTTATTGTTTTGCTGGTGATATTTCACGTTACGGGTTTGCAAATCGTTGAATGACTGCGTGCTATATTCTTTTTGACACAACTTTTTCATCGTGTATGCGATATTTCATTATTCTCATGTGTGAGACCTTGCGTATCCTATTTACAGTTCTGCTATTCGCATCTGATTTCCTGTTAGCATAACATGATGTTGTCCTGCCTCATGTACATTGCTCTGTTTCTTTTGTTGCTGGTGCCCTAACTTCGCACGTGAGAAGGAATGGATGAGGAAATGGGTGGGCTCAACATGAATAGGCCCCTACATTTTCAGCCCAGCTCGTTGTGCAAACCCCATTCTATACGTCCACTTGTAATGGACAGTGCTATGCTGTGCGTTTCTGCTTCCAAACTTCATATATCATGTTCATTTGCTTCTCTGTTCTCTGTTTCTGTGGACATATTAGCACGGAACATAGTCATGCTGCATTTTGAGGTTTGATAATCTGTTCCTGTGTTTTTGTTGGAGAGCATAGTCTTGATACAGGAACTTACAGATTTAGCGGAAAAGGAGGTATCAATTGAGACTTAACACGGAGCGAGATTAGACAGGAATCCGACTAGTATCCATGGTCACAGTAGACCAAGTTGTAAACATGAGTTGCTCATGGTCGCGTTGCAAGCCTAGTCTTCGTGCTGGTGGATCCTGATGAAGCATACACAGTCCTGGATGTATTCATTCAGGTTACAATATATGTTAATCGTCTCTATGATCTTATTGCTATCTTGATTTATAATGTGAAGGATTAGTGATAACAAAGTATAATCAATAGTGTCACTTTTTCGTTTCAGCATATGCTCGAGTTTGGGAGGATCGTATGCTAGTGATTCCTTGTATTTGAGACATGCAAGTGATTCAGGTAAGGTTCCCACACCCGAACTTCTATTGCAAGAGATACAAAAACGGGCACATTCATTTCTTTTCAAAATCATGATTCTGAATCACAAACGTTTCATAGTACAAACTTTAGGAAATCCACAGCTAAATTACCCTGTGTTAGGGAGCAAAAAATAACGAAACCAAACTCTAGGCTAAGAGAATATTGAAGTGATCCTAGTCTCAAACACCGTCGCATTCCATCTCGATTAGAGCCACAGATGGCAGCAAGATAACGACGCTGACAAATGCCAAAACACCCGGATGTGAATGATGGTTGTTGCCAAGCAACATGAGCGAATCAGATCACAGATGATGGAGGTGACTGTTGTGAGTTTGATTCAGCCCGAGCGCATGAGATGGTGCAGGAGCCGTTGCATTGTTGAAGGGATGAGCTAGGGGCGCCATTGGTGGTGGAGGGCATTGGTAGCACTTGGTGAACAACCCAAACGTATCAATCTGGCGTACGAAGTTCACCATGCTTGCCCAACCTCCGAAGCCAAATCCGACGACGAGAACCCACCCTACCACAAACACATCTATCACAAAGGCACCCACCCATCCCCCGAAGAACCTGGGCGGCTGCTCAACCGCATTCTGCACACCATAAAAAAATAATCTCGTCAATGCCATCAGCACCTTGAAATGCATAGTTACAAGTTCATTGTTCATTTAGCCTTATGTCCCATATTCATCTTATAGATATATGGTAACCGGTTTGCGAAATCTTGTTGTAGGTTGATTTTGGTCGATGCTGGGTGGAATCTATGGTTCGGGATAAAGAGACAACGAATCAACTTGTTATCAGGTACGTTTTATACTCTTTGCCATGTTAGGAGCAGATGATTGCCTGTTCTTCTGCTATTGCAATACTTGCATATTCTATTACTCGTGATGCTTTCTTGTCTTTTATGTCGGTTTCTCTAGGCACCTGTGAATCTTAGTCAGGTTGATGAAGCAGAATAATGAGAAATATTCCTTGTTGATTGTCAGTTTAACCATACAAGTTTTGAAAACTAGATAAAGTATAAGTGACCCGACTCTGTTATATTTGAAAGATTTAGGACCAGTAGTGAGAGCTTGATGTGACAAGAGACTATCAAATAAGAAGTTTTTGAATGTGTCAGTGGGTTTAGTTAAATGCACTGTAGCTCTATATGCTGGATAAGTTAAGAGATACCTCGCGAGCAGTAGCAGATCGGAAGGTGAACAAATGTGCGAGAGCAGGGATAATGTAGACGGTGAAGCTAACAAGAAGTGATCCGACAGTGGAGTTGATAGGTCCAAAGAAAGGGAAGATGATAGCCAAGAACCAAATCGGGATGACCACAGGAAGCCTAACAGCGGCACGCTTGCAAAGGCTCTTGCATTCATGCATGCCGATGGCCTTCTCCCACACGAAATATAATGGTGTGCACGCAAATCCGAATGTTATGAACTGCACAATAAAATCCACAAAACATGATCAAAATGTTAGTACCAATAATTAATCCAAGTGATTAGTCAGTACTGTTTTAGGTGATATTTTGGACTAGCTGCGACATGCCTGGTGGATGAGCATCAAAATGACTGCCATGTCCCTGAATGGTGATCTGGGTAGGAGGGCGAAGGCGTTCGAGTGATTGAGTAGCATGTCACCAAAGGCCCAGTACACGGCCGTGGCTGAGGGCAATGTCAGGGTCAGGACATACAGAGTTGCCAGTAGATATATCGCCTTGAATTTTTGCGGCTTCCACATTGCGTGCATTATCTCCCTGCTCATCATCAACCATCGCCAGTCAAACACACAAAATTACACTGATATATATTAGAAATCAGTAATCGTTAAATCCATACTGATATAATGTCCGAGGGAATAATGTCACTGTCAGTGTCATGCCTAAAACTTATAAAGGGGATGCCGTGTGGAGGGGTTAGTGATCATTACATTCTGTCCATGGATACAACAGTTGATACTAGTAGTAAATGCTAGTATTCCTTAGCAGTAGAAACAGGTGACATTAAATGGGATATGGGAATCAATTCAATTAATTCTACAGCTGAAAAAACCAAACGAATGCGCTCACTTTTTACAGTTCATTAAAGTTCCACCCGCTCTATTTCTGCGCGGCTATATGCTGTATAATAGTAAAAGCAAAAGCTGTTTTCCCAGGAGAATAAGACTGCGTAAACAACTAGCATTGGATTTCAACTTATAAGTGTCCTTGCAATATCATTCTCTCCTTTTGATATAATCTCATAAGTTGGTTACCAATATCGCAATATGTCTTTTATATCGGTTTGAATTTCTGATAAAATTGATTCCTCGACATATAGGATCAAGATTTACTGAAATACCATGCTTGTTTAAAAGGTCACAAGTTTTGTTACTGGTGTTGCGTTGGAGAAACGGAAAGACCCTCTTTCTACGTCAAGGGGAAAAGAGCAAAGATACTGATGAAAGCTACTCTTTTGCGTTATTTTGACGCTTCCGTTCAAAGAGGAGGCTATTTGTTGCTGTTGTTGTACTATACAGTATGGCCAAAATGTACCCTCCAACAAATGTCTAGAAATGCAACTGTCATGTCACTCTCACATTTCAACGTCTATTTACTTACAATATCCACTGATTCCCTTCATCTTTTCTAATACATCATCGAGATCTAATCTGAGTATATACTCGGGGAACATGTCGTATGTACGTGACAGTGATGTGACACTGTCCGATGTAAAGGTCTAGATGATCGTGACGACATCTATGTCAGTAAGTTAGTATGCAAGAAATTAAGAGAAAATATGAAAGGCGAATTAAGGAACTAACACAGTAACGGCGTGGCCTCCGAAAGTGTAGAGGATATTCGTCGCCCCTGTGAAGTAGAGAACAACCTTTGTTGGTCCCGAGTGTTTTACCCCTTCCACCTGATCAAACATGCATGCATTCACCAGATTAAGTGCTACATGAATCCTTGGTGTTCTGACAAATCGTTACATACTAATCAATCACAGAATGTATGCAGAAAAACGTTTTCGATGTACCTGGCCGTGGACGAGGGAAGCAATGGTGAGGTACCAAGAAGTGTAGGTGGTCATGAGAAGACCGAGGAAGGACCATATCCTGTAGTTGTGGAATGAAGGGATGAACACGGTGGTCGCGCAACATGCACCGAATATGTAAGTCCATGTCCTCTTGTCCAGATTATCATTAATGTAGTATATGTTGCTGCATTATACCCATACATGACATAATTACCATACAAATTAGTTTAAACAAAGTCATAGATGTAGTTTAGTAGGCATTCATATGATATGAGCAGATACCTTGCACATGCTATGAGTTGGATGACTGATCCAAAGAGTAGAAATGTGCAGTTAAATGCCAAGCCTACATTTCTCCAATGCTTCCCAAGCAGCCC
>JAOVYX010002431.1:0-11794 GCA_035668315.1 Drosera spatulata
CTATGCTTCACTAGGTCAACCATTTTCACCTCTATCCTTCAATTTCTTCCATCTTCACAGTGATGGAGAGTAATCAGCGATAACCCAATATGGTAAAAGCTCACGTAACGCAGATTGCACAGCTTACACCTAATACAGCAGTCAAGCAGTAGAATATTAAGCCACATAACTAGCAGGGAACTGGCAAACGATGTATATAGACTTATCTTGTTAGGTTCAATGGCCATATATGCACAAAGGCGATTTTTCCGTCTAAGTAGACTAGATATCTTACAGTTTGACGCATACTCATACGTATGGTGAGCAGTGGGCAAGTTTCGACACTCATCGGAGTACATATTAGAGATCCGGGACCGGCTTTTAGGTTCAGGGACATGTTCGAGAAAATTGGTGCCAGAGAGGAGATCTAGGCTGATCCAGCAACATCTCGCAAGCACTAGATATGGAAGTTGTAGCTAAGGAGAGCTTGTCGGTGCTGTCGAGTGGGAAGTGCCCACTGGCGATTGCAGAAACAGATTTAGGCTAGATGTAGATCAACAGATTTGTCTCATCAAGGCTCAATAGTCCAATATACATGGATAGAAAGTTGTACATATCTTATCTCCAAGTAGAATAGACATCTATGCTTCATCAAACATAGTAGATATCCCATATCAAACTCGACATAAAATCAGACCATACCATGGAGGGATGGGAAACTCCTCCTCCTCAGTCTCACTCCCAAGTCCCAACTAGCAAATGAACTAACCAAGAGAAGTCGGCTCAAGCCTTGCTTAGCTAAGAGATAATTTTTCAGTCAATCGACCTGTTGTCGACAATCAAGACATTTCATCGAACTGGTTTAACACGATTCACAAAAAGTCCCGACACCTAAGGTGCGCCGAAGACCCCACACCAGCCAATAGAATTATAGAAATAGACGGGCGAGCCTCACTGGCGCGCTAACAGCATAAGGTCCTTTCAAAAACCCTTGGCTAAGCTATCTTCCCCCTTTCACAATTCTTTCTCCCCCTTTCTTTTAAGGTAACATAAATATGAGGGACCTTTTGCTTTTCCTTTTGGGCCTTTGACAACTCACGTATCACTCGTATCACTGGGTGGTGCCAATTCGACTCAAACTTTGATTTGGATCCCATTAGTATGAATGTGAACCATATCTTTCAACTCATAAATGGTGAGATCTTCCTATATGATTGGCAGATCAGGGTATCTACGTTGGAGATACACTACTTTTCCATAAGAAGATAGCTTCATCATCCATCATCAAAGCCTTTAACTCCTACCACTAGATAGAGCAAGCTGTATGAATCCGCTGTTTTCAATCTACTGGGTTAGAACCTCGTTACGACATATCCACATCCTTTGTTTTCGTATCAGTCCACATTTTTCAATCTTCAACTACTATTTTTTTTCTCACTTCTACTCAAAGGTTTCCCCATAAGCTATGCATAATGGATAAGCGCCTAATCTATCAGAAAAGGGATCCCTCGCTCACCTTTCCATTTTTCGACTTAAGAGTGTGGTTGCATGTGTCAAATTTGTGAGAGGATAGATCTCGAAAACGATAGGAGGTGCCTCAGACAAAATCCTATAGAAAAGATGGAAAGTAGACAGCATGAGTAACCTCCTACTCACTACTCAGAAAAGAAAATAAAACGGACAAAGACATCCTGGTTTAGGAATATATGAATATTTTTTGAGCAGTTTTCTTAGAAATGTTCCTCAAAATGATCCAACATTCCTCTCAAATCGCAATATCCATAAGAGGATCACTCCTTGAAGTACCATGCCACATTCATCGGAGGATGAATTAGGGAGAAGGAGATGAGATTATGCACTAGGAGGGAACCATCTTATAAGACAAATCCACTGAAACAAAAAAGGGTTTGTAAGAGAAATACAAGATTAGGAAGAGAGGAATTGATGGCAAGGAACAGAGATACAATTCTGCCAAGTATCTTTCACAGATAATAAAATCCTATGATCAACAATCCTTTGGGTATAGTTTATTATCAGAAATCACAAAAGCCAGCGAGTTGACTGGTACAAATAAAAGTAAAGTAAGCAGACAGCCACATATTTCACACAAACTGCAAGGCACAGGGAAAACAGCACAAGCGAGTAGCGACCTCGGCTTAAGGAATAATAAGGATCTTCATGAAATAATTCTTCTAGGTTGGACACGAGATAAGATAGAAAACATACCTGAATACTGCATTTCCCAACATTTATGTACCCCCGACAGGTATCATGGACCTTGCTTTCGACGTGTCTGGACTACTTGCGGAACCATATTGTTAGTCTGTTACTGAAGACTTTGATCACACATTAATTGCAGTCACCTCTATCTGGCATCCACGCATCTTCAAGCCTAGATGAAAAGATCTCTGGTTAAGCTAATGAAGTCCATCCTAGCTAACTTAATGACTAGATGGTGATTAAATAAGTTGGACTCTGATATACCGAAACAAAGTAAGAACTTCAAACTGTATAAAGTTTAACATGCACACAATGCCACATAGAATCTGGATGACATAAAGTACAGGACATGAACCCACCCTAAGAAACATAAAGTATGCGAATGCTATGGTTCATATTTCATAAGATGTTCACACATAAATGTGATATGACAGCAGTTCCACATGAGAATCCTGGGTACTATGGATGCAACAATGAGTTGCGCTTGGTCTGCATGGTATCATGTTCTCCATAAAACCATCCAAATTATCAAGAAAGATCACCTTTCAAGGAAAAACTACGTTGAGCGCCACCAATCTGAAAGACAATCTATAGTTTCCCGACTGTAAACCTATAATGTTACACTTGGTTGCAACGTATTATAGGATAGAGCACGCTAACTGTAAAGAACTTTGTTGTTTCCTGACTAGGCAGCTACTGTAAAATGTATGTATCCTCTGCATAATGCTCTTTTCAAACATCGGTTTGATCATCAGAACACTTCATACAAGCCTCAGGGGTGCGGTCACCAACTTCATCACATTGCGAAAATTACACAAAATCAAAACCACAAACACAGAGAGAGTCAAACATCAACCAAACAAACAACCGAGTTCAATGCACACAAAAATGTTCGATAAAATACTTCGATGAAACAAGAACCCTAGGTCAAAGCGGAAGCTCACCGCCATGCCGGATTCGAGCCGCCCTAGCCGGTGCGCCAAGCGAACCCCTTCGCCGTGGAATCAGGCATTGCTTAGTCGTCGATCGCCGCCTCGTTTAGGTAGGTCATCGGAATGTTTGAAGTTTCAATTCGGGAACTTCTTCAGTGGCCGTAATTGTTGTTGGATTGGACGTGAGTTACCGGGTTTAGATTACTGCTTCTTTCCTCCCATAATATTTACAAAACACTTAAATACTTGGCTTCTAAGTTATGATAGAAAGAAAGAAAAAATTCAAAAGAATTAAAGAGAAAAGAAAGGGAAAAAAACGATCCAATTTTCTCACATGTAGCCTGTGAGTTTATGATGGAATTTAAAACATTTTCTTCCTGTTTTCTTGTGAGTAGAATAAAAAAAAAAAAATCAACAACAACACGATAAATTATGTGAAAATCCCAATTTAAATTTCACTTATAATTTATCCCTCATTTTATTTCGTGTATTTTATTATTTTTTATTTATATTCCAAACCATATACATATCTATTGAGATTTATCTCACATATATTTCAATTTTATCGGACAAAATATAAATGAAATTTCCAATAGAAAAAAAAATCCCTTTAAATATTTTGAAGGTAGTTGTTTGAATTTTAAAATAATCCTTTTTCAAATTTTTTCTTTTTTCTGTCAAATCTTTCCACTTTTAAGAAGAAAGAATTTAAAAGAAATGAGCCGTTATTTTCTATTCAAATTTTTCCTTTTCTTTAGAGGAAAGACTCACAAGCAAATATCACGACAGCCGAATCATCCATTTTCCTCTAGTTTCTCTTCTTTTCCCACCAAATAACAACTCACAAAAGGTTGTTGTTATTCATCCCATAATTTTTATAATAGTTTTTTATTTGAGTTGTAAGAAAAAATATGTTTTCATTCCATTTTTGGCAACATTTATTATTTTATTAGTTACATTAAGATGTCAGACGATAAATCATCACATGGTATGTTAGGGTATTAACGGAATTTGAAAAATTTTAATGGACAATCAGGTAACTTTGATTTATTTAAACCAGAAGAAATTCATATGAAAAGTTTTAAAATTCAA
This sequence comes from Drosera spatulata, assembly GCA_035668315.1. Classification (NCBI taxonomy): domain Eukaryota; kingdom Viridiplantae; phylum Streptophyta; class Magnoliopsida; order Caryophyllales; family Droseraceae; genus Drosera; species Drosera spatulata. The sequence goes on from JAOVYX010002431.1 coordinate 4,224, forward strand.
ACAATCTTATATGAAATATCTTAAAAAATTTTAAAATTTATTTTATTTGAATCAAGTAAAAAAGTAAATATAACAATGTCATGTACAAAATCTTTCATAAAAAATTATTCATATAAAAAATCATAACAATCATATATAAGATCATCATTGAGCATAATACAATAATTTTTTTTTATAACGATGATAAAGTTAGAGTTAATCTTATCTACTATAATATATACTAAGATATTATATCATATATTTTTCATAATACTAAATCTAAATAACATATGAAGTTCATTTTTATCTGATTTTCAAAATTCATACTCCCTCCTTCCTATAAAAAACTAAACAGCTTGAATAATTATATTTCGGTATACTATGTCTTATTGTTTAAGTCGATTTTAGACTATAACTTTTTCTATGTCTCTAAATTCAAAATAATAATCGATATTGAGGATTAATATAAACAATATACGTAAATCGTAATACATAAATCAAGTTATCAAAAAATATTAAAATGAATAAGAAAATTAGTTTAATATAAAATGACATAAATATATATGTTTATTCACTATGAATATTTATTTTATTCTTCCCACGCAGCGCACGAGTTAACATTCTACTTTAATCTAAAAAAACCAAAATAATAATCATCTGTTATCGTATATTCATTATCTTTTATTACAACTATTATAGTAAACTCCACTATCATTAAAAAAAATATTCTTTCATCATCAAATCTTTAAAAAAATTCAACACACATAAAACATTATAATGAATCAAAAAATTATGAATATTCGATACTTAAACTACTAATCCCAAAATTAATATTCTCACTTTATATTTTTTCTTAAAACAAAAGGAATTGGGATTCTCGGTTGTCGTCTTTGTGTCCTGTCCCACTAATCCAACGGCCGAAAAATTCCTAAGACATTAAAAATAATTCTTTAGGGTTTTATTTTAAGGTTTTGGGGTTTATTTTTAAGGTTAAAGGTTCAATTTTATAGGGTTAGGATTTTTCTATTCGCGCCGTCCCAAAGTATAGTCAACATACTATATATAATAACCTTATCATATAAAAAACACAAAAACAAATCATCATCTGTTATAGTACACTCATCACCTCCTTCCTCCTTCTCTTTCATTCTCTCTCCGAAATCCCACTTATACCCCACTATCATTAATAAAATACTCTTTTTTCATCAAATCGCATAAAAATTCAACATCCACATAAATCCGTTTATCGGGTCAAACTGTTCGTTTATTTTGGAACGAAGATAGTATAAAATTTTGTGAAGTGGGGTTGTTTTTTTGGCTCAAAATGCCAACAGCACCAATTGCACCACCTGGGAACAGTAGAGGATCCCGGTCCAGGCAAAAGATTCTCCAATAAGAATATTAATCGGTACGATTTTGATTATTCGGTTCAAATTTTCCCAGTATTCTTTTCCCGGAAGACAGTCAATTATCAGACACGTGTCAATGCATCCAATGAAATTTATAGTGGATGACAAGTTTTAACTAATCAAAACTGCACACTTGTCAGTATTTTACATGTTTCAAATCTGGAATTGATGTTCGACCAATTACATTTGTCCACGTGTCGATCTACTAAAAAACGCAAATAGGAAAAATTTGCTCTTCATCTACTCAGTTCATACTTTGGGTTTGTTTTTACTTCACAAAAATTCCTCATGGAGTCACATTTTGATTACGAATTCAAAGATGAAGAAGTCTTGACTTCCAATGATCCGATCCAAAGCGATGAATACGAGAATTTAGAGCTCTTTGAAGGTAAAATGTTCAACACATTACAAGAAGCGGAGGCTTTTTACAAAGCTTTTGTAAAAAGCACGGGATTCCAGGTGAATATCAAGACCAGTAGGAAACGCACACATTCAGAAGATTTATGTTCTCGATCGATTGACGGGGAATCAATAGAAAGCAACGAGTTAGAGCTGAAGGAAAAAAAATCAGAAAACGAGATCATGTACAACGTACGGGTCGTAAAGCTAGAATGTTCGTCGTCCATCATCCGGCGGAAGACATTTGGGGCGTTACAAGGTATGAAGACGGTCATAATCATCTTCTAGTTTCTCCTTGCAAAGTGAATCTTATGTCCACAAGAGAGAACATCACTCCAGTTGCGAGATCTTTGATATCTCTTATGGACGAATCGGGAATCGGGATGAACAGAATGATGGACATGCTTTCGACACAGGCCGGAGGCATCACAAATGTCGGGTCACACTTGACTCTTACTAGTTAGATTTAACGTTTGGCCCATTCAAGTCCGCTTTGAATGCTCGTAGAGTCAAAGAACCTGATCCCGGAGGATCCACTATACGACCTCATCGACGACTACGGACTTGTTCAGTTATCTTTAGTTTGTTATAAAGTTTGTTGTAGTATTCCCTTAAATCCATATTTCTTTTACTGTTAAACATAATCATCATAAAAATTACTCATCATTCTTCTCAATTTCTATCTTCACGATATTACATCATATTAGATGTATCGTTTGGCCTCCAGGACGTTTGCATCATATTAAATATCTCGACCCCCGGGATGGGCGTCTCGACCTCTGGAACGGGCATCCTGGCCTCTGGAACGAGCGTCCCGGCCTTTGGGACGGGTGTCCTAAATTCTGTCCATTATAACCTTTTGACGTATTTAATTCTATAACTTCTCGTATACATATTCAAAAATTATTTTATAAAATTCTACATAAAATAGACTCTATAAAATTCGTTCAAGTTTATAATTTCTGCTAGTTTAGACAGTTTGACCTTTATTCACTTATCTTCTCATAAATCATTACATACAACTCCAAATTAAGATTTATAAACTGTTCTGAAAAAAGACTTAAAGAGATTTTTAGTGATATAAGCCTCGTTTTCTAAATCTTATTAAGTGATTCTGAATTAAGCTGCAAAGTCAGTTCTGTAACCAATTTTTACAGATTGACATATCCAAATATTTTGATTTATATCTTAAGATTTACAATTTCAAATCATGATATTTCAACTTTATTAGAAATTAGACATGTAAGGCTTCAACATATATTAAAATCAGTATTTATTTCAAATCCTATAGTTTTCCATTCACACATGAAATACAGAATGGATCGGAATGGGGTTTGATTACCTCTCGATCGTTTTTTACGTTTGAGATTTTGCTTGATGATAATTCTCACTTTACACGTCGGATCTTCACACCGTTAAATTCGTTGGGTTCCTGACTTCGTCTCGGATGTTGTGGTATTCTTGGATTAGAGATCCGATAAGTCTAGAGTAAGATCCGATCAAAACAGTGTGAGTTTTAAAGTGATACGTGTATGAAACTTAAATTCGTGATAACTTGTGATCCGGAGATTGGATTAACGTACCGTTTGTGGCGTTGGATTCCTTAATTCGTTTTCTTCGTCATGACTATCAATTTCATTGATTTTGATGAAATATGAAGATGATGCTATGATGCAAAGTGTAAATGTTATGTGAGGGAGAATGAGTTTGAGAGAAATGAAAAAATGATGGTGAAAAGAGGAGTTGAGTGGAGGATTGATGATTGAAAGAAGGTGGAAGTGGTTGTGATGGTGGTGGTGGTGATGGATGATGAGTGGGAGGTGGTGGTGGTGGTGGATGATGAGTGGAAGGTGGTTGTGGTGGGAGGTAGTGAGTAGGTAGTTATGAGTGAGAAGTGATGAGTGGGAATGATGAGTGGGGAGTTGTGAGTGGATGTGGGATGTGGTGTGGATGATGAGTGGTTGATGAAATGAAAAAAAGTATGAGTGGTGGGGTGTGATGTGTTGGATGTATTTGTTTAGGATATTATGATATTCCATATACCTTATTTATAAAAGTTTCGTATAATTTTACCTCCAAAAATTATTTTATTCAGATCATAACGTTCAAAACATTTTATTAGAACGTTCTACCGAAGAAAATATTATTTTTGAGACTAAAAATTTTACAACTGTACGCGACTCTCTTAACTCCGTAACGTTCGTTACGTATGTCACACTTTGAATCTTTCGTTACTTGTCGTGTTTTTAATCCCATTTATTCTAAACATATGCTTAACATATATATATTTTTTAAATATTTATTCATCTCAAAATTCTCGGGTATTACAGCTGTACTTTACAACGGAAGCATTCGGGGACAAGTTCTACGGAAGATTTAATTCTTCCTTCGATTCAAACTCCGGGAAAACTCAAAACCGTACTGCGAATGCGACTGCGACTCCTGCGATTCATATTCTCAACTCAACTCTCAAACTCTCAATTTCGTTCTTGAATTCTTGACTCAAGGTACATTTTCACTTGCATGTATCCAACAATGTATTTGTATGTTGGGTTTGTTATCGATTTCTTATTCTATGTCGATCGTGTTCGGTATGTAGAGCTTGGAGTCCATCATGGAAGATCTTAACCCCGGATCCATCGACAATTGCATACTTTGGGACCAAAATGAACATGTTTCAGACGACGTTTGGAACCACATCGTGAGTATATTTTTCCCGTGAAGCTTTTTTTGTTAGATCGTTCGACCATTGATCGTTTTATCATGTTTGTGATCGTTCAATGCTTGTGATCGTTTTATGCTTATGATCGTTCTATGCTTATCGTATTTCATTGTGTATATTTTATGAGTGAATCGATTTTTGTGATCGTGATCGTGCTTTAAATTTCGTGAATGATGCAGACTAGTGAAGCGTTTTTTGTGATCGTTCGATGGTTGTTATGATGTTCCGTGAGTATTATGTATGTGATCGTTCAATGCTTGTGATCGTTTTATGCTTGTGATCGTGGGCCTAAGGGTCATCCAATGAAGAAGATAGCTCCCACAAAACTCGCGAGGGTAATCCAAGACATTCTATGCTCCATCATCTAATGATTCTGATTTTCCAGTTACTTTGGAGCAAAACAGGGGACTTTATGACTTGACACAGCGTACGTTGAAATCACTTGCTCCTGGTGAATGGCTATTTGATGAGGTGATTGACGCATTTGCTAGACTGATGGTCTCGAGGCCTTCTTGCCAAAAAAAAGGCGCGGAAAAATTCCATGCCGCTTCTCGAGGTCCCTAAAGATGTAAATGTCAGTCGATCTGGTCATTTCACATATGTGAGAAGCGAATGACAAATTTCGATTCATACAGCTTCACTTGTGATGATTTCGATGTGCATCAACTCCCATTTCATCTTATACGTGTTCAATCTGGATAAATGGACTGTGCATCTTCTTGATCCCATGTATGATGATACCGACTGCACACAGTAGCCCAGATGTATAACGTACAGAGCAAATATGTAGTGAGTTTCTACATTGAACAATCTTCTTTCATTGGTTTTACCTTTACTTCACTAATTTGGCTCGTTTTGTGGTATGCAGACGGAGTACTTTGCACATCTTCTTCGATCATTACATCCCGACAAGTTCAGGAAGACTCATGCTCCCAAGTTGTTAGTGGTAAAGAAAAGACCAAAGCAAACTAACAGTAATGATTGCGGGATGTATGTATTGAAGTACATAGATTACATCATGCAAGGGATCAAAATGACGGATTCAGCATGGACAATCGATGATACCGATAATTGTAGATATAGGATTGTCTATGAATTATTAACTTGTAAGGCTCGAGAGATGCCTCCTCCACAACAAGAATAATCATCAAATGCTTAGATGTTTATTTGTATCTTGAATGTTATGATTTTATAATGAATGTTTGTTGTTTTTGGCTGAGATGCTGTTTACATCGGGGTTTTTTTTTTTTTTTTGTGGGTTTGTTGTTCGGTTCAAGGATCAGGAATATATTAAGGGAGATATTGACAATAATACAAATTAACATTGTTCTACTGGACTGTCCATCCGAAAAAAAGAACCTTGGATGACCTTATTATTGAACTGCTCATCCGGAAAAAAAAAATCCCGGAAGGCAATGAAACACTTTTTTTTTGTCCATCCACTGTAATTTTTCTCGGATGAAAATAAATTGATATTTTCACTTTGTGTGATATCCGTTATAAACTTTTTCGAAATTCAGGAATCTTTTTATCAGAAAGGGATGATTTTATTTTTAATCCAACCGTATAATTTTCAAATAGATGATTGAACTTAGCGGTCAATCAAAATATTGATTGTGAACCACCATCCATTACAAAATGAGTTAAAATTAATTCTGATTAACCCCGTCTTCCCTCCACCCAAGCGGTAATTTTGCAATGCCAAGCGCATCGTTTAATCCTTTCGAACCAATTTCGGTCCGCGAAAGTAGAGTGAGAGGCGGTCCCAGTTGCCGAATTTCGACGAGGATGGATTCGAGCACACAGAGCCAAAGCACGTCGCTGCAGCGACTCCAAAATGTCGAAAACGTAAGCCACCATCCCACACTTCAAATCCCTTCAGGAATTATCGAAATTTTGCTTTTTGGGAGAAACCCATGAATTTTTCTGACTTGATTTTTGGTGGGTAAAATTTGGGCAGAGAATCGTTAGGGTTTTGGAGCTTGCTGGTGGAGTGATGGATGAGCTTGCGAACCCGATTGGACCGCGCAAGGGTTTGCTCGACAAGAATTGCCTCGAGTTCATGCAGTTGATCAAGGTGGTTTCGAATACTAGTATGATATTTGATGGGTTTTTGTCAAGCTGCGTTTTTTTTTTGGTTGAGTCATGCGTTTGACGATGTTCAACCATCTGAATATTGGTGGATTTTCCTTATTCTTGGGGTTAGGAGATTAATTCGTTGAATCGAGGCTTCATTGGTTCATCGAATTGAGTCTTGAGACGCCTCGATTCTTGGGGAATCCTGGAACGCGCCAGAAGCGTTCACTTGAGCTCTATGCTTTATAATGTGTAGAAATGTGTGGTTTCAAGGCTTCCTGTACTCCCAGCTCGGGACGGTCGAACGCCTGCTTCCCCCCTCATGTAGGATGTTATTTTGGAGCCTAGAGGTATAATGTAGTGGTGTTGGTTAGTCCAGTCACTTGAGTGGTTGCGCTTTCATTCATATCCGGACAAACGATGGGTATGGACTACGGAGGATGTTGCAAGGCTCCCCGTATTCCCATACGGGGTTCTACATGTTGCAATAAGGCGGGCACTTTGTGTTAGCCTTTGTACCAACGAACACTTTTGGGAGTTTTATACCTGAAGCTCTTGCCTAAGCGCTAGGCTGAGGGTAGTTGCTTTGGGGTGTTCAGTGTTGTACTTCATTGCCATTTCTGGGCCTCACCAAACTCATAACATTTGTTTGTGAAGACCATGTGAATGGTATCGTGATGGCCGAGATTCAACTTGCATTGACTATGACTGGTTTCTGTTTTGGAAGAGTGTGAGGGACCGTGGAAAACCGGAGAAGTTTTTACATAATCTCTTTCCAAATTTTTTGCTTTCGAGTTGTGAAAGAAAGAGTGTTGTGCTTGTTGGCTTTCAAATTCCAGCAGCTTGAAAGTTTTTGATCTGGAGTTGACTTGTTCATAGTCATGGACTGGGGTGGATTCGTTCTATCCTTGTAGATGAACCCCAAGGAACGACCTTTTGCTATCAACATGAAAGCTGGCTGGATAGTCTGTTTTTAACTTGTAAGT
>JAOVYX010002432.1:0-11793 GCA_035668315.1 Drosera spatulata
AAAGTCAAAAAGGCGATCGAAAAGGGCAACATGGATGGGGCGAGGATCTATGCGGAGAATGCGATCAGGAAAAGAGGGGAGCAGTTGAATTACCTGAGGCTGGCGTCGAGGCTTGATGCTGTTGTGGCTAGGTTGGATACGCAGGCCAAGATGAATACGATCACGATGAGTATGGGATCCATTGTGAAGTCGCTGGAGGCGTCGTTGAATACAGGTAGAAAAGGGGAGTTTTGGGGATTTGATTGATGGGTTTCGGGATTTTTTGGGATTTTAGGTTTTGGGTATTCAGGGTATTTTGGGGATTTTGGGGTTTTAGGGTTTGGGGTGATGGGGTGTTGTATTGGGGTTGATTTTGGGGTATATGAGGTGTGATCTTTGATGGGTTTGCTTTGAATTGATGGGTTTTGGGGAAAATTTGATTCTTTGATGGGATCTGAATTGGTTAGGGTTTTTGTGATGATAGCTCATATTACTGTTAACTGGCCAACTTATAACATCAGGTTGTCGTGATTTCGGAAGAACATATCAATATTTTGGATCGATGGTCAGATTGGAATCTATGATCTAGCCTTGTGGCTGTTTCTTTGGTACATTTAGTTCAAAGTTATGCTAATATATTGATAGAACCGGCCTATGTGACCATCTATTGACAAGTTGGGATTGCTTCCAAAGTGTGAAATTTTGGGGTGGGTTTTAGGGTCAGGATAAGTGTCACATATGCTTCGAATATAGTAAAAGATAAATGATGCATCCCTTTCACAAGTTGAATTATATAACTCCTCTATATTTTCAGAATCAGACACATAACTTCCTTGGAGGAATCAGTACATAATTCTCATGTGTCTGCTTTCGGACTCATATTTTGAATCCTGGGTTGTGCGTCTTTACTTAACTTAGGGGCTTGTGAGATCTATCCCTTTCGTAAGTGATGAGTACAATGTAATGTTTCCATGTAGCTGATATGTTGAGAAATTGTGTGATCAGGGAACCTGCAGAAGATGTCGGAGACGATGGACAATTTCGAGAGACAGTTTGTGAACATGGAGGTCCAAGCAGAGTTCATGGAGAGTTCAATGGCTGGGTCTACTTCGCTGTCCACACCAGAGACGGAAGTCAACAGCTTGATGCAGCAGGTGGCTGATGATTATGGCCTGGAAGTGTCTGTTGGACTGCCACAGGCTGCTGCTCATGCCGTGCCAACTGCAATGGCCGAGAAGGTTGATGAGGATGACTTGTCTAAGAGACTCGCGGAGCTTAAAGCTAGAGGATGAGGTAATCGTATTGAACCTAGTTGTGTTGCTGGGTGATAATTGCCTGAATTCTGAATTGGGTAGTTGTATTGCAACAGATCAATGTTGTGTAGTATTGGCCTTGTGTTCATCATGCTTGCTCGACTATCAGACTTTTTGGACTTGATGTGTATAGGCTTTCTGTTTCATTATGCACTTTCGAGTACTATTTTGAGAGGACTGTCGCATGCTTTCTTTATGTTGATCATGATCTGGTTATTCTGCTTGTGTTGAGCATTCGTACCAATCTGTTTTTGAGACTGCTTCCCTTCATCTTGGCACAACAATAGGATTGTTCTTTATATATGCTTCTCGGTTTCTGTTTAATCTTCGTCTCGAGTCCCTGCTTCAGTTTGGTGTTTCTCTGCTCTCTCAATAGAGCATGGCACGTTCTGGTTATTCTTTCTGTTTTAGAACATTCAAACCCATATGATTGTTTTATCGATTGCAATGGCATAGACGCATAGTCCTTGACATCTTAACAGTTAGATATCCGGTGCTCCATTAGTTTAGGCATCTTACCGGGGTTGTGTTAGAATCCTATGTTTTGCAACAAGGGGATGACATAGTTACGAGATCCAGAAACGATTTGTCATATGAGATATGCCAAATACAATTACGTGAATAGGATTCAGAAACCAGATGCTATTGTTTCTATGCAATCTTCAGATCCTGAAGACACTTTTCTAGCCTGTTCTTCATCTTATCATGATGGATGGGAGCCAGATGAAATCCGAGCCCATTGAGATATTTCCCGCTCTTCCCTCTGAACCCAACAATCTTTCCTCCATCGACGGGGAAACAAAGCTGCGTTCCTTGTTCTTCGCCATAGGGTCCAAAGCTCCTGCAGTTGCTTTTGAAACGAATCGATTTCACAACCAGCTGCCCGTCGAAGCAATCAAAATGACAGGTGACACCTATCAGGTACTCTTCTGGATGATTGAGCGTTATCTGTGATGAATGAACCACAAAGTCGATGAATCATGAGAGTTAGCATCTGCCTTGTACATGATATCCTACACACACAGACGTATAGCTCATACCTTCGCTTGGTAGCCACCTCCCGTCCCGCCATGTTTTTCGCCATGGCCGACATCCCCATTTTTGACGTAAGCCATCCGGATCGAATCAATACAACATTCATAACGGATAAAGATTTCTTTGACTCCATGAAAGCATCCCTCATCCCAGTTCTTTCCTTCGCTTCCACCAAATGGTCCAACAGCGATATACATTCTTAGGGTTCGCTTATCTTTCACTCAGTTGTTCAGATCAAACCGATGAGTGTTGGGTGGGACGAGGTTTTATAATAAGAGTTCATCAACGAGGCTGTAATATTGTAATCTAGTAATTATGTCTGAGTTCCTCGATCGAAGAGTCTCTGCCTAGAGATAGTAATGTGTAGAACGAGAACAGCAAAAACAGTTTAAATCTACGATAAAAGTGATGGTCGAACTTAACTTTTCGACTACCAAGTCATATAGGAAAATGTATCTTTATCTTCTTTGTTTTCTGTCTGATTAATGAATGTATGTAACTCTTGGGTTCAGAGAAGTGTGATTGCTGTCTCCGAGAAGAATACCAAAGAGTAATCATGTAGGCATAACAATAGGATTGTTCAACTTTGATATGCATTTATGTCTTTGTTAAGGTTTCGTCCACGGTCCTTAATATAGTCTGTGTTTTACTTGCTCTGTAGTCAGAGCGTTCCAAGACCAACGATGATCGGCGGTCTATGAGTCCTTAGGGAAGTCCTAGCTGTGTCCTCTGCCTGCCTTTCTATCCGTATTTCAGTATGTTCTATTCTCTTAGAACATGGAACAGATTTTTTTTATTCTCTAATCTTGCATGGTTAACGACATCTTAATTATTTGTCTGACATCCAACGTTCCAGGAGTTGAGATAAGATCATCAGATCAACCTTGTGTTGGAGTCCTGCTGCTTAAGTTCAATGAGGAGATGACAGGATTACGGGTGCCAGAATCAACGATCACAGATTTTAAGACGGGAATGCAAAAATGTAAAAATGAAATAGGGACAGAAATCACCGAATAAAAAGAATTAAGTATTCGCTGTCGCATCAAAACATAGCAGCGCGTGCAAGAAGCTATTGTTCTTATGAAATCTGAAGATCTTTGAGGCACTCCTCGAGCCTTTTCTTCTTCTGGTCCTGGTGGATGGGAGCAAGATGAAACCCAAGTGAGTCAACGTATCTTCCGCTTCTGCCTCAAAAGCCGACAATCTTTCCCCATCCACAGGGAAGCAAAATCGTGTTCCTTGTACTTCGCCATACGGCCCAAAACTCCTTCGGTTGCTTTCGAGACGAATGGATCTAACAACAAGGTGCCCGCCATAGCAAGCAAAATGGCAAGTGACGCGAATCAGATATTCTTCAGGATAGGTTAGACGTATCTGTCATGAATTACACACGAAGCGCATAAATTCTGAGAGTTAGCTTCTTGCATATGTAGATAATGAGACTATACACAGAGGTATAGTTCTTACCTTCGCTTGCTTACCACCTTGCTTCCCGCCATGCTTTTGACCACGCATGACGTTCCCATTTTTTTCATAAACCATACTGATGGAATCAACACATCCTTCATATCTGATATGAATTTCTTTGATTCCATCAAAGCGCCCTTCGTCCCAGTCCTTCCCGCCACTTCCACCAAATGATCCCTAGGCAATATGCATTTTCTCGATTCACTTATCTAGTATTATCAGCTGGCCCAGGTAAAACTGCAGGACGGTAATGTTAGATGTGAAGAGGTCTTATTATCTTATAGGAGGATTATGGGAATCTGCTAATTATGTAGGCTTCATCGACCGAGGAGACAGAGTTATTGTCTTCTAATCAGTTGAATCTTACATTAGACTGCTGTTTGCACACATATTTTTGGACTCTCAAAAGCCATCTGGAAAGATGGATTTTGGTCTTGTAATCTTGTTATTTCAATCTAACTAAGCTTGGGTTCTGAAAGAGATTTCTGCAGGAGTACAGGTCACTGTTGTGCATGATTTGGCATGAGTAAAGCCTTCAATTTTTCCTGTCCATGGTAAACTTCGAGGAGAATATAATAGGCTGGTTTAATGAGTCATTCATAAATTCATAGTCAAAATTAGTTCATATTTGTAAATACATGACTTAAGAACTGTAAGAGACTGATATGACTGTCAGGGCATCTATGCCGGTGTACATTTACAATATTTACAATATTCTCCTTCTGTTGGATTAGTAGATTTATGTTGTTCTTAATATGTGGGTGTCTTCGCGTAGATCTATAGAGAATTTCCCTTGAGCTAGGGTCTTGCAAATCAGAAAGGCGTTTCGTTAAATGAAAGTCTTACCACTCGAGCCAAACCAAACAAAAACGAGACTAGCTGTCAGCTAACAGATACTGTCGTTACCTTGACTGTTAGTCGTTACCTTGACTGTTAACGATGGAGTGAGTACTTTCTACCAAATTCAACAGATTGGAATCCCAAAAGAAGCACAAAAGAGACATCATGGTACACATCGATTACCGGCTAATTTATCAATGCATTCCAAACATGCAAAACATCGACCAAGCAAAGCATATCAAGTAGTTATTCACTCTGAATACAGTCTCATCATGCTAGCTCCTTGAGACATTTGAGAATCCTGTCAGAGATCTTTATAGCATTGACAGGAACAATATGAAATCCGATAGCATCCAAGTGCAACCCACTTCGTCCCATGAAACCAACGATCTTTCCACCTTTCATTGGAAAGTTAAATGGCTCTCGCTCTTATCATTCCAAACACGCCAATGCTCCTGTAGTTGGTCGTAAAACTGATGGATCATATCACAGGGTAATGTCGGAATGGTGCTAGATGGTACCAGACACCAACCAGGTACTCCTCCAGATAATCGAGCTTAATCTGCAATGAAGTCGATCTACGATTCAGCATTGATCAGGAATCGATGCTGTAAGCAGTTTATGCTACGTAACTTTGCTTCTTTGTCCCCTAGAAGTGGACCAGTTCCTCTGTGGATCTCCGCTTTGACAGATTCTCCATTTTATCATAGACGACACAATAGTATCCACCCGATCATCATATGGGAGATGGATCTCCTTGATGCCATCGAAGACACCTTCGTCCCAAAACCGTCCACCGTGCCCGCCGAAGGGTCCAACTGCTATTTGCATTCTCCTGCAATCTATCTTGCTGTACAACAATGCTTTGGACTTGGATGAATGATAGGAAGTGAGGGAAGCCGGAGAGGTATAATTTATAAGGGTGGCTTAAACTGACTCTTCAGATCTTTGCCATGGATTGAGTTCAATTATCAAGGAAAAGGAAGGAAAATGGTTCAACCAATGATGCATGGGAAAGGATACTGTTGGATTAACATGCCGTCAAGTGTGGCTTATAATCCTATTGGTGCCGCGACTAAGCGACAACAGATTCGTGCTGAGAGGACAGCTTATTGTAACTGGATGAGTACAAAACATCGGGCTTTCAGTGGCGGCCATCGAACCAGGAAAATGCAGGAGCGCCATGGATAGAAAGATCATACTAGCTGATCTAATGACAACAAGATAGTCGCATTCATGACGAGTTGTACTGTGCTGTTTGGGCATCCTGCAGTATCAAGATTCATATCCAAATAGTCCATGTTATAATCGATAAATCATCAAGAAGCTAACACTATAGACTTGGCAATCATGTCAGCAATTTCGAAGTCAGTCAGGGCTTATGATAAACAAAATAAACACCATGACTTCTTACTATCACAAACTTCCACAGAAGCACGAAAGGAACTCTGTATTAAGATGAAATAGTTAAATTTCAGTCATACATAACTAGTGTATATAGCAGTTGGGGAATATTGGGTGCACCCGGGGGTGTACATCCCCACTCCCCTGCACTTTTTCGAAGTTTGATCGGTGTAAAAAAATTAATCATAATAATAATAATAATAAAAGGTCATGAATTTTGACACCCAATCAGAACGAGGGTAGTGTGGAGGGTGTGCACCGCATGGGTGTTTTATGAATTCCCCATAAAGGTGTCCTGGACGGTTGCAAAATTTGAAATTCCCTCTTCCACGTCTTCTCCTTCCCCTTCTCTACATCCTTTTCTGCTTCCTCTTCTCTTCACTGTCTTCTCCTTCTCCTTCTCCTTCTCCTTCTCCTCCTCCTCCTCCTCCTCCTTCCCCTTCTCTTCATTCTGTACTTGCTCCCACCTTAACACAAGCCATGTCTCCTCGTGCAGAGGGATTCCTGATTCTTTTTTCAGATCTTCTTCGCAGCTCCAGCTATCAGCTCGTCCCATCGGACATGGGATTACTCTTTTCAAGTAATGTCGCCAACATTTTTTGTTCTGGAAGCAGGAACTGCAGCATCGTGGATCCTGCATTTCTCGCTCTATCTTTTGCGTCACCACCTGCAACACAAGCACATCAAAATGGTATTGCTAGAGCTAAAAATAAGATGACTCCACCAACAAAGACAGTTTAAGGAGCACAAGTAGAAGCGAAAGAAAGTAATGCCGACCATGTTGCTAGTTGAAGGATTATTCAACTACCTCTGGAAAATCACTGCCAACAGTTGACACTACCTGTAGAAGTTTCACTCCTCTCGCATCCTGTAAAAAGTCATCAATCAGATGTCCAACACTACGTGATATCTTCCGCTGCAGTCCAGAAATTGAATCCAAGATATGTGGCTTCCCTACAATATCTTCTTGAAGAATCAGACCCTTCATTGAACGAAAAGTTAGAATATCCAGTGAGAAGGGGCATATGTACAAATAACATGGTCAAGAACTATGTACAAAGAAAAGATAGATTTTACCGCATCATGCCGACTGATCATTTTCAGCCCTTTTGAGCGATCAAGATTTTGAAGGAGATCTTTTAATTTCTTCTCATCAGATCTCAACTGATCAGGACATCCCACACTACCCCTAGGAAATGATTGAACAAAAATCTTTACTTCCTCCAGTCTCGTCAGAGTTAGCAAGGAGATTGGCATTCCTGAACCCTTGTACTCAAAAGAAAATAGCCTCGGAGAATGGATTACAGCCTCCACCAAATGGCTGCACTTCACAATGATTAAATTTGTAAGCTTTTCACATGGGATGTGTATGTTCTGAATGTTGATGCAATTCAGAGGGGATAATTTTTCGAGGTTGGGAAATTGAACAATGAGTTGCTCAAACATCTGGTCACTCATGCTGGGATATTCCAATACTAACCCTTTCAGTAATCTACATTCTGGCATTTTCAAATCGCAACGCTTCCACCATGTTGCATTGAAATAAAATGACCTCAAGGTTGGTGCATTCATGCTAATGCTTTTGAGGTCTGGACACTTGTATACATGGATGAATTTGAGCAAAGGGGCAGTTGAGATAACAATTCCCTTCAGCTCGGAACACTTAATAATTTTCAAGTTCTGAATAGAAGGGCAGCCAGTAATTAATTTCTGCAACATTCTCTCACAAACAGTAACCATTTTCAAGGAAAGTTTTCGCAACTGTGGAAGGTTTACACAGTCAGGTATCCACTTTGCAACCAAACAAGTTCAGAACAATGATTGAACTCGCAGATAGGAGAGTCGACGGAACTTTGAAAACATTACGAGGCCTAACTGGTT
This sequence comes from Drosera spatulata, assembly GCA_035668315.1. Lineage (NCBI taxonomy): Eukaryota > Viridiplantae > Streptophyta > Magnoliopsida > Caryophyllales > Droseraceae > Drosera > Drosera spatulata. The sequence goes on from JAOVYX010002432.1 coordinate 7,920, forward strand.
TGACTATGAGTTCCAGATTTTTCACCTTCAAGTCAATTGCGGTAGAAACTAGATTGCGCCGAACGTGGAAGAATCTTGGACTACCAACAGAAAGCCTGAATTTTTCAATAGTAAGATTTTTCTGAAATCGGCTCTGTAGGGATCGGTCAACAACAGATAGCATATTCGTTTCCCAAGTGTTCCCCTGTTTTTTAAAGGTAGCGTTCATCAAAGTCTAATACCGGGAGGGAATTCCACATGCTATTCCATCTTTTAGATAGAACACATAATCGAGCAGCCTCAACAAGACAAAGCAAGGAAAGGATACGATGGATTGCTTATTCTGGCAAATCTGTGAAGTCTCTATCAGTTTCTTCAACCCTTTTAACTGTTTTGTTCGGCTTTCTCCTTCTAGCATAGCTGCTCACAGACTCTGCACCTTCTTGCTTTCGTTTCCTAGATGACTCAACTTGAACCATTTCTGCTGACACGGCAACATTCTTCCTTTGCCGAGAAACTAGTTCTGCAATTGGCAACCAACTTTCTGTTTGATTATGCTCCCAAGATGGCTCAACATGAGCCTTATATTTTGAAATGGTCGCATTCTTCCATCGCCCATAGGCCCGATCAGCCAGTGGCCACAGCAGAAGTAGTTTAGAAAGTTTCATCAGGAGTACCTTCATACAACAAAACTCATGTCAGCAATAGGAAACCAATATCTGTAAGTTATGACCTTTTTTTACAAATCACCTATGAATTATACTTTGAATCCCAGTCATAGGGTCAGAGAATCAAAACATAGTATTATCGTTAAGCAAAACAATGAGAATGCTCATGGCACAGTATCTCTTAACTGTTCTGCTTGGCTTCCACCTTTTGGCATATCTTCTGCTCACAGATTTTTCACTTCCCACAGACTCTGCACCCACTCGCTTTCGTTTCCTAGAAGACTCAACCGGAACCATTTCCCCTGACATGGCAGCATTCTTCCTTTGCCAAGAAGTTAGTTCTATCATTGACAAGCAGGCTTCTCTTGGTTTTTGTTTCCTAGATGGCTCAATAGAAGCCCGAGCCGCCAGTGGCCTTGCCAAAAGCACTTTAGAAAGTTTCATCAGGAACACCTTCAGACACAGAACTTAAATCAGCATAGGAGATCAACATCTGCAAGTTATTCCCAATGTCTCATATCATATACGAGTTAAGCTTTGAATACCAAATATTCGGTCACAGATTCAAAACAGCGCATTATCAGTAAGCGAATCAATGAGAATGCTCATGGCATAACATTCCTTCCAATCGTTACCAAATCAGACATAAAAATCATTGGAAGCAAAGTCAATTAATTATATTCTAACGAACAAAAATGAAATCCCACATATTGTTACAACACTCCAATCACATCTTCAAACAACAAACACTCTCGACTCTAAGCCCCGAACTATGTACAAGCAATCAACCAACAACTCAAAAAAACAACAGAAAAATTCGAATCCCAAACTTTTCGATCCCAAAAAACCCTGTAAGTCCCATCTTTGTTACCAATTGTTCACGCATCGATGAAAAAAAATTGAATCTTTGCGTAAAAATGACGAAACGAAAAAGGGTTTGAAATGAAGGGAGAGAAGAACCTTGTTTTGACGATGAGGTGACGATGAGGCGGCGGCGATGAAGCTGGAGTTGGCCGGCGGCGTGGAGATGCTGCGGTGCTGGAGGATTTGGGCGGCGTTTGATTGTGGAAATATTTGGGGGTGTAATACTAGTCTATCCGTTGAAAAAAAAAAAACCGTTTTGGTGGTATAATAAAAAATGATATGATATAATTATTTTAATAGATATATAAATGATAAAATAGTATTAAATATAAATTAATTTTTTTTGACAAAAATGTTGGAAATAAAATATTATTATCACTTCATTTATTTTTATTAATTGTTAAAATTAATATTTAATATTTTTTTTAGAGTTAATAGATATTTGAGTTATATCTTGAATTTATTGAGTTAATCTTTTTTTTAATTTGATAATTAATTATATTTATTTTTTATTTTATTAATATTTAATCACAATCATTGGATGAAATTAAACGATCAAGATTAAAAGATTTTATTTGAAATATTTTATTTGAACACAAAATCATCTCTCTATTTGCTTAATTGAAAAATCATTGACATTGCAAATGTTAATAGTTATGAATATTGTTTTACACGTAGAAAATAAAAATTGTAAATAATCAAAAAAATGATGGTACGTTTTTCAAGAGAAGGGTACGGTGGAAACCGCATAATCCGCAATCTCATAAATAATTACATTGGAGTAATGACATTGAACTTGTTAAGTTTATGCTACAAATAATACATTTTGACATGTAGTTAGAGATACATCAAGATATATGAAACTCAAAGTCGGCAGAACCTCTCCAAACATTTTTTATTTTATTTTATGGAATTCCAAACATATTCATAAATATCAAGTTAAAAGTGCTCCCAATATGTATGTTCGTTGTTATTCCTAGGACTCCAATTCGATATTTGTTTGAGGGAAACCAAGCTTGTAAGTATAACCACTGGACGAACAGATTTTGGTAACTCTGTGTAACTTATCATTGCGCATACTTCATTGGTATACGTTTTGAAAATTCTTCATCACATAAGGCAAGTAACAACAATTTCAAAAAAGAATGTAGATTCCATAAACGAAAAGCGAAATAACATAAATTATCATACAAAACCATTATGTACAACTAGATATTACACGTTTCCTCTTCCACTATCTTGCCCCCTGGACTTGGATTAAAATCCCTGATGGAAATTTCATTTATTTTTCTCCTCATGTCATATTATATATAAATCCATATACTGCAATGTTTATGCAAGTATATTGTAATGTTACTCCCTGACGCTGCAAAAGAGAGTAACATATAAATGAAACTTCCTGATGGAGATTTTCTCCTACTTAATCGTATCTTTCTTTTTTGCATCCTTCTTCCCATGTTAACTCGAGCGAAGTCAGCTTGGGCCGAGGGATTGCTCTGTTGAGATCATCAACTTCAAACGTCTTGTTTTCCTTCTCTTTGGGGGGAAATGAGATGACGTCCTTCAAGTAATGGCGCCAACATTTTTGGTTGCACGAAAGGCAATATCTCGGATCCTGCTTTTGTGATTTCAGGTGCATCAGAATCAAGAAAAAAAATTCAAGAATAGAAATGAAATTCTACCAAGGATAGACAAAGAAGTAGGAGAAGCAAAAAAAGTATAATGCTGCCGAGGTTGCAAGTACCGAAGGATTATTAGACTACCTTTGCAAAATCACTCCCGACACAGGATTTCACAGACATTCGAAACGACCGCCATAGCACTGCCGACAAAAGAAAGCTTTACTTCCTCCTGGCTCGTTGGGTTTAGCAAGGCGAATGGCATCCTTGGACCCTTGTACTCCAGAGAATATAGATTCATGGCATGGATTATAGCCTTCACCAAACCATTGCACTTCAAAATGACTAGTTTTTTTTATGTTCTTCAGGGTGCCACATCTGAGAAGGGTCAACTTTTCAAGGTTGGGAAATTCAACGATTTCTCGCTCAAACATCTTGTCAGTATGGGATATTCCAATACCAACTCCTTCAGCGCTCCACGTTCTGAAAATATGAAATTGCACCTCTGTCGCCTAATCAAATTGTAGCAAAATGAATGCAAGCATGGTGCATCTACATTAGTGCTTTTGACATGGGGACACTGATAAACTTCAAGACGTTTGAGCGAAGGGACAGACGTGATAACAATTTCCGTGAGCTTAAAACAATGTAGAAGTCCCAATTCCTAAATAGAAGGGCAGCCAGCAATCAATTTCTGCAACATTTTCTCGCATATAGAAAGCTTTCCCAAGGATAGCTTTCGCA
>JAOVYX010002433.1:0-11792 GCA_035668315.1 Drosera spatulata
ATGTTATGAAACCCTGGGTACAGGTTTCTCAATCTTTAAGAATGTTGCTTATGTTAAAGGGTTTGAACATAATTTTCCCTTTTGTTTTTTCTATTATGTTTCTTTCCTTGCTAATGATGAGGAAAAAATAACCTTTTTTGTTCCTCTTTTAATGGAGTTAGTAAGAGCAAAACTAATGGGCATGCCGAATCACTTGGTATAGTCAAAATTTAGCAATAAATTTAGATCGTGTTCTTCAATGGGAGTGATGTGTTGTGCCAAATTATAAATTTTTCTATACTGTTTGTCAAATTTGACAACATAAACTATGTAAACTTTATAGGGTCATATGCTTATTTCCTAAGATAAGGGGTTCTTGTGCACAACGGCGAAAGTTCGGGTAGGTTTTATGCTATTTTTACCTAATGTTAACTATCATACTCAAGGATAGTTGCCATTTGAGAGAGCTTGGGGAGAAGAGCAATGACATCTTCGTACTCAAAAGGGTGAAAGCGACGACGGATAGGAAAAAGCATTCCTATGATAATGGAGATTATCAACCAATAATTACTCTTGGTACCAAGTGGCTACAAGGGCGTCGAGAAACATGAAGCGAAAAAATAACCAACATCAGGATGAGTATTGCAGTACTAGAAGTAGTTGCTCACATTGAACAACCAAGCTGCATGGTCTCTTGGAGAAGATTGATGAAATATAAGGCGATCGAACGAGATATCACATGCAAGGTAATCCTTGTTTTTGAAAGTGGTAGACGGTTGTGGTCCAGAACCTAGAATGTTACTTCTCGATTAGGTGAAGGTAGTTGGGTAAACTACTTATTCCTATCGGATGGAGGTGATAAGATATCAATCAGGTTGGTTTGAAAAGGTAATTGGACACTCAACAATCGACTGATTGCTTTTATACAACAAAAATCTTATTGTAAATATTATTCGACAGGAATACTGTGTCATTGAAGAGTTGTTGGATTGCTTGAACTTATGTGTCTTGTTCTTGATAATATGTTGTAGGCATGGTGAAGGTATGAGTTCAAGACAAGAGTCCTAAATTGTTAAGTGAAATATGAGATTTGGAAAAATTAAGATGGAAGAAGGGGAGAGAAGGAAGGAAAAGATTTATCCCCTTTTGGATTAAAAAGAAAAAAGGACACTGAGCCGGTCAAATCTGCCTTTGGCGAGGTTTAATTAGGCTTCTTTTAAACAAAAAAATATGCAAAAAGTGAAACGCAACAAACTTTTCATAGCCGTGCGTACTCCTTTTTACCCAATGACTAACCTCCCCTATTGAATATAGCTTTGGTTATTAATGTGTATTCCCTCCGTCTTGTAATATAGAAATTGTTTGGTCTAATACACGAACTTATATGTGTTATAAATTTTTATGAATATTAAAACAAAAATTTTGTTTTTTTTTATGATGGTGGGATTCACTATAATAGTTGTGAGGGAGACACTGGATAGCAACGGAGCTGATGATGATTGTTTTGATTATTTTAGGTGAACAATTTGTCCAAAAGTTTGAGATGAAGATTTTGTCAAAAAGGATATGTTTTTTATATTTTGAAACAACTTAAATGGAAAAGCGTTGCCTGCATTATATGATATTGGTTTATGATTCGATAATTTTTCGAGTTTGCTATAAAAACCAATTTCAAGCAGTATTGTTTTTTTAACCGATTAATAATTTTATTTCAATCAATTATATGAACTTAATTTTTCATTTTCGTTTCTTTATTTCTTTTTGCAATTATATGACTTTAAGTTGTTTTTAATCAAGCGCAACTTGTTTCTTTTTTTTTTTTATCATCAGAATTCGTACTTTTTTACTTTTAGTCACACGCACTTAAAATCAGTTTTGTCGAACGGAACCTTAGATTGTAGGGAGATAATTGTTACTGCCTTACTTTCAAAACAAAGCAGTCTTTTTTTTTTTTTGGAAAAATTACCCAGAGGTATCACTTAGCCAAATTAGTTCGCATGAAGTACCCCACCCTTGTTTTTTTTTTTCAAAAGTAGTACCACCTTGAAGATTTGTTTTTCTTAAATCGAATCTGCATTTGTCTGGTTTGAAAGATTGTATGCATGTTTATTTCCCTTTTTTTTGAATATATCAATCATAATGTGATTGTATCTTTTGATTGGTTAATGTCAAGTCATTGTTCAACCTCTTTCGAAGAAGCTTCAACATCCAAATTGGCTTTATGCAATGAGATCCAGGAATGTTCACAACTCCTTGCAACATCTAAAACGAGGAGTTTTCAAAGTGTATGCTTGATTTAGGTGTGTTTGTCAATCTAATGCCCTTGTCTTTCTGTCAATCTCTTAACCTTCCTTTTCTGATTGAGGGAGAAACATTCATTCAGATGGCTGATAATTCACAAGCCCAAATTGAAGGTGTTGTTGAAGATGTTTTCATCAAAGTTGACAAGCTGGCATTCATTGTCGATTTTTATATCCTTGATAAAATGAGTAATTTTTTTTGTTTCAAACAATTTGTCAAGTCTTATCCTTGGTAGACCATTCTTGAGTCTTTCAAAAGCACAAATTGATGTAGGTAATGATCTAATTAATTTGGAACAAAAAGATGTCCAAATTTGTTTTAAGCAATCTCAAACAAAATCGCCAATGACTAGTTGTTATCAACTTGTTGTGTCAAATGATGAAACCAGTGAAGAATCTTATGACATGAATTCTATTCTTGATTTCTTAAAACCTCATTCAAGAGTCCAATCGATACAATCAATGAAAACATAAACATTGTATCAGTTTTAACTGTTTCAAACAACGAGGACAAAGAGATTATCAAGAATATGAATGGTCATGGAATCAATAAAGATGATGAAACTCGAATAAAGTTCACAAAATTTTTCCGCAAAAGCAACCACAAGAAAGGTTTCAAATCCAAAAGTTTTTCAAAGAGTTTTGCAAAGAAAATTTTTCATTCTTATACCCCCTTAAGAGTTAAAAAGTTTAAAAAGTAAAGTAAAACCAAGAAAATTTGGATTGAAAAAAACTTAGGGAAAAGAATTTGCTTTGTTAAGGATGTTAATGGATCGATGCAAATGAGGATTCCAAAATCCATGTTTAATAATCAATCAATCAATTCTAATGATTATGCTCAATTGAGTCAAACTAACGATGTTAAACAAAAACGCTTTTGGGAGGCAATCCATGATTTCTTATTTTTAGTACTTTTAATAAAAAGAGTATGAATGAGTCAACAAATTGGACTAAATACCTTGGTTTTAAGTCATTCAAGTCACAAAATCATTTTTCTGGACTTAAACTAAGTTTCTGTAATGATTTTAAGTTAAAAATTATAAAAACATAAAAAAAAATAACAAATTGCCATTTCACGCCCTAACAGGGCATGAAAAAGATCACGGACCATGAATGCTAGGTTTGGTGGTCCCGTTGCCCGAAAATGACAAATTGACAAGATTCAACTACACGTCCTGGACAAGACGTGAAAATTTTCACGGCCCCGAAATTTAATCGACGGCCCGAAATTTTCACGGCCCCATATAAAATCAATGTGTTCTCCTTCTATTCTCAATCACGTCTCAAAAACCCTAATCTCTCCTCTGAAAACACTTCAATTCATTCAATCAAATACGAGAAAACTCATGGTAAATCATTGTTTTACATCAAATTCCATGATTCTAATCAAGATTAACCGAGATCGTAATCAATTTCTCTTCCAATTCTCTCTCAATTGTCATTGTTTTGATCTATGATGAAGAGGGAATAATTAGTTTGATTCGATCATGAATATTTTCTCTTTGTAATGCATGATCGATGTGAATGGTTTAGATGATTCTATGAGCATTGTGATTGTGATTAAATTGATAGTTAGGGTTTTCTTGACGATTGAATGAAAGTCATGAACTTTATTGTTCTAATCTTTTAGTTTGATGAAGATTAAATTATTTTGATAGATGTTTTGATTGTGCTATGTTTTCATGGTTTTGTAGGTACCAATGGCACCTAAGAAGAAGCAATCATACAACGAATAGGTTGTATGTGAGATGGAGAATGACAATTCTGTATATGGACCTATTGAGTAATTCTTTCCACCATCTGAATAGCCGAACAAGCACAATCTTGTTCTCAAGGATGCAAAACAAGAGTTGAGGTATCATTATCTTTTGACAAAAGCTATTATTAAAATCAAATACTTGGATTTTAGTATTCTTCAAGACCTAGATATTAAGAAAGATGTTCTTAAACTTATCGATGATATGTAATGAAACACTTTAATTTTAGGTAGATGGCCTACTTATGAAGCTTTAATGCAAGAATTTTTAAGTTCACTTGAAATTACTATCATGACTGGTTATGAACAACATGTAGGTGTGATATAGTTTCTCCTACAAGATAAAAACTATAAATTTGATCTAAAATTTCTTAATGAAGTGTATCATTACATGACTGATGGTGATGGATGAAAACCTGAGGAATTTACATGAAATTTTAAGGAATTCTGATTTGATATTTCTGAAAGGTATGATTTTGATATTAAACTTGCAAAAGCCTCTATGATTCACGATCCTATCTTATGGTATCTTCAACGATGTATAAGTAACACTGTTTTTGAAAGATCACAAACCAAGGGTACTTTAGAAAGATGAAATTGTGTTTCTTTAAACTATGATGACTAAAACTAATCTTGATACCGTCTCTCACACGGGAAGATATTGATATAAGTCAGCTCTTAAAAAAATGGAGTCATTACATTTGGTGGCTTGTTATGCCTATAGCTCAAAAGTTTGGTTATGATTTTTCGGAAGATAAGTAGGTTAGTGTAGGCTTGAGTACTTAAGCTTTTAGTTTGAACTCAACACGGTTTTCATTTTCTAATGATAGTCGTTGGCTTCATTTCATTCCAACCCTGACAAGAAATCGAGACTTCCAAACTCTTTAATTTCGTTGAAGAGTCCTTTGTTGTAGAGATGTGCTTTTATGGGCCTTGTGAATCCTCCCATGGGAAAGACAGGTAAAATAGAAGTGAAGAAAGAGTCCAAGGAAAAAGAGACTGATGATTTTGATGATGAAGATGACAATGTCCCGTTCGAGGCCGAGCCACTATATTGTGTTCTTGTGGACACAAGAAAGAAGAAAACTGAAGTTTCCCCATGTCCAGTGAAGCGTGCGAGATTTAAAGCTCCAGTTGTAAAAAAAGAACCGCAAGGCATTCCGCTACTTCGCGCCCCAACTTTAGAGGACGTGATGAGACGTATTGAGGGTATTGATTTGACACTCTGTGAGATTAAAGATCAGAGCAGTCTGACTTTTTCCAAGCTTTATTCCTTGGAGAAATTTAAGAATCCAACCGCAAGTAAGCTCCTAATTTACTTTTATCATTGCGCTTTTAATGTTTTATACATTGAGGACAATTTAAAGTTTACCTTGGGGGGCTAAACAGTTTAGTTGGATCAGCTTGAGTAAGTTTTTTGAGTCATGTTTTTCTTTTTGAGTTAAATTTAGTCTTTACTTTTAGTTTTATTAAAATTTTTGTGTTGAAAGAAAGAAAGAAAAAATTCAGAAAAACGTACGTGGAAAGGAAAAAAAACAAAAATTTTGAAATAAACACGTAGTTCAAGCATTAGTAAGATGATGAGAATTCCCATTTTGAGACTCGTTATGATCACCGTGACTATGTTTGTATAATGTGACATTTTGCTTTAGTATATATCATCTTAGGGAAGTTTTTAGTCTAAGCTAACATCATTATGTTATGCTTCTTGTTGAACACATTTTTATGCATGTTTGCTTTAGTTATTTTCCTTTGTTTAAGTCCTAATCTATGTTTTCTTAATATCAGTTTTAGTTTTTTTTTTTTTTTTTGTATTTTTGGTATGTATCTGCTGTTTTCCTTGTTTTTATTTTCAGGAACGACGTTTGGCGAATGATGATAAATGTTGGATTGAAGATGAAGTGTAGCGGATGCGCTTCATAAGATTTAAGGATTATTACATGTATATTGTTGATAAATAGCATGGATTGGAGCTGGATATGAGCTGATGCAAGGATGTGAAGATACGTGGGATTAAAACTTAAAGTTTGAAAATGCTCTTTTTCACATCCTTGATAGGGCGTGAAAAGAATCACGCCCGTGAAAATGGCCCGACTGAAGTTGTTCTTTTCTATTCGATTTTTGTGGGGTTTCAATGTTTGTAATTCCCCTATAAATACCCACATTTCAAAGGTTGTAACCAATTAGATCTCTGTTATCTACTTGTTAATCCATCATTACTTGTTTCTTATTACTTGTTTTATCGGAAAAATGCGTTTAACTTTTCTATTTTCAAAAAGGGCTTATCCATCATTACTTTTAGTTTTTTATTGATATTAGCTTCAGGAATTAGATCTCAATCACAATCTCTGAATTTATGTCTCTATAGTTGTAATTCTAAATTTATTTCTTTCGTTTCGCGATCAAGGTTGTGATCAGTGGTGTCATGATCAAGGAAAACATATTGGAGCGTTGTGATTTATTATTGGATTAATTCAATGATGGGTTTGATCCTTCTTTTTATGATTGTGTATATTTGATCATGTGAGTAGGTTGTATTAGTAAGGATCATGTGAGTTATTTCATGGCTATGAATTTTTAACATACTGGGACAGCCTATTGATAATTTAGGTCTGATTTTGTTGAAGTGAATGATGAATGTGTGGATTGTGATTATTTCTAGTGTTAATATTCTATGTAATGCATGAATTTATCTTAGAGTAGCTAACTAAGGTATTTTATGTATCATGAATGCAATAATTGGTCCCTATCAATTATGTTAGTCACAACCTAGGTTTGGATGAATCATTTATCTCAGTTGATGTTTATTCAAGTTAAAAGAAATATTACAACTTTAGGTTATAACTTAATCAACTCATTCGATAAGGTGTAAATACCTAATGTAGAGTTAAGAGCTTAATTCAAGAAATAGAATTTTAGAATTAATTTGCACTCATGTGAATTACCTAGGATATCTATTCTTGATAATGTCTTACTTCTCACATTGGACGACTTAAGAATATAAAAGAAAATTGCATGCCTAGAGTTTTCTAAAACTCTGTTCACATAGAATTATTCACAATGTTATGTAAAAAATACCTATGATTTGTTCCATACGTTATGAGTGATCACATGTGATTTTGTTAATTTATAGTATACCTTAAAATTCTAACTTGTTATTTCAATTGTTATCTACTTGTTAATCAATTTTATCTTTTCTCCCAAATTCGAATGATTGATTTAGGTGTTAAATTTTGAACTCATTAATTATTTCTACTAGGTGAATTGGAATTGAATGAGAATGAGAAATCTAAAAAGGAAGAAATGGAATTGAATGAGAATTATTTCTACTAGGTTAATTATTTCTACTAGCTGAAAGGTTGAAGCAATCACTCTTAGAAGTGGTTAGGAATTGAATGTGAATGAGAAATCTAAAAAGGAAGAAATGGAAGAAGAATTGAAAGTACTATCTTTGATCAACAGAAGCACCAACCAGAAGAATCTGTAAAAAAAAAAAAAAAAAAAAAAGAGGAAAAACTTCCCCTTTATATTCACAGACCATCACTTCCAATACGTTTGGCTAGAGACAAGAAAAAAAAAGCTGAAAAAGACAATTCGGAAGTTTTCAATAAGGTCAAACTCAACCTTCCATTGTTGAATTCTATCTTACAAGTACAAAGATATGTAAATTTTTGAAAGAATCGTGCACTAATAAGAAAAGGTTGAAGATACCGAAAAAATAACGATGGGAGATAAAATCTCTGTAGTTGTTCAAAAGAAACTTTCAATAATTCATTACTCCCTGTACTATAGAAAATGAAAAAATTGAAAGGTGTATGTTAGATCTTGGGGCATTAATTAATGTCATGCCACTTTCGATATATGAATCTTGAATCTTCAAAACGAACTTGAGTTGTCATTGAATTAGCAGACAGGTCCATTGTTCATCCCAAAGATGTGATAGAAGATGTACTTGTTAAAGTAAATGACTTAGTGTTCCCAGCAGACTTTTATGTGATAAAAATAGAAGATGAAACTGGTAAATTTTCAAATCAATCATCATTTCTCAGCACAAAAAAGGCCATAATCAATGTTGATAATGGAACCCTTTTCATGGAGTTCGATGGTGAAAGAAGTTCTTTTAACCTTATTAATTCTATATAGAACGTACATGCTTTAGGGTGGATGCGAAAAGTCATAACGTTTCCCTTTTCTTATCATTAACATCAAGTCCATCATCAACTTGGTGTTATTTCCATATTAAGGGGAGGCATGGTGAGCAAAAGAAAAAAATTATATGATTAGAAAATCTATGTACTCCTTTGAGACCTTGGTATTCTTTGGGGATGACCCACGCTCGATGCATTTCTGCTATAAAGAACAAGGAAAGAAATTCATTTTTATATTTTAAAAAATTGTTTTTGTTTTGTTTTGGGAGCTGAAGAGTGAGTGGTGATATAGCTTATGTGGGGTGAATAGCGACAAAAGGGTGACCTTGGGATGACATATACTAATGATTCTACTTCCTCGGCAAGGACTTGGTGTGGATGATCTTTGATGCACTTTAACTCTGATTGCATATGATGCTAGAACTGTGTTATTTCAATTGTTGTTTTCATGTTAGTTTTTATGAGTCTTTTTGTTTCATTTTGCATACGGACAAGCAGAAGGTTAGCTTGGGTGAACATATCAAACACATTTTTAAGCATGTTTTTCTTGGTTATTTTCTTATGTTTATGCCGTATTTTATGTCTTTTTTAGTTTAGTTTTAGCATGTTTTATATTTTTGGTGTGTTTCTGCTGTTTTCCTTGGTTTTATTTGTTTTATTTGCAGGAACAAAGTTTTGTGCATGTGATTTATGGTGGATTTGAAGTGTTGTGGATTTGTTTTATGAAATTTGAAGGCATTTTTGTGCATTCTTTGGATAGTTTGCAGAATGGAAGTTGGATATTGCTGATAAGTGGATAAGAAGACGTGTGGAGCAAAAATTTAAAGTTCTCGATAGACTCACAACGACAAAGACTCACCATATCGAAAGCATTTGTCCAACTTTCGAAAGACAAAGACTCAAGGAAGGTCTCCACTATTCTATCACCTTTTTTTTTAGGACAATAAGAATTTCGATAGAACTCCATCAATGATGAAGTCTGCACACATTCTTTGAATAGGTATATCATTTGCTATCTAAATTTGTTGTCAAATGCACCGTCATTGAACTTCACACGTAGATTTTTTGATAGATGAAACAGACAGAAAAAATGATTGTCATTCAAAAATACCCTAGGGAGTGCATCCACCAATTCAGGCTTCCGATCATAACCAAAGTTTATTTAACGATCTTCGGAAATCACCTTGTGTAGCTTAATCAAGAACCTATATCAACGTTTTTACGTCTCCAAATCAACGATAGCAAAACACAAAGTATATAAAGCTACAAAAAAAAAATGCAATTGATGAGAATCCAATTTCAAAACCATATCAGATTCAACTAGTATGTCTAAAATAATCAGGCATACTAGTATGTCTAAAAGTCAACAAGTACGTAAAGAGATTTCGACATTGACCTCGGTTGTCGTCCTTTGATGTGACAGAGAGTAATACTCCATGAAAGCGGCCCTTTAAGAGATTTCAATCAGTATTAGTAACCCTCGATCGAAGCATGAAATGAGACAAAAAGATGATAAAATCGTTGTGAGGACTCATCCACACTAAGTGTTATGTGGCTATCTGGATTCGTCCTCAATGCGATGTCCACTTAAGGCCTCATAATGCTAAATGACTCAATTGAATCTCCATATGACAACCACTTTGCCTTACCAAAAGCCAACCAAGCATTCTTATATGTAATTTTCAAACCATAACAACTGTGAAAATATCGAACAATACTAGGATTCATCTTGTCATTATTATGACCCAAATCAACAATCAACTCAGGCATGCATTTAAAGCTCACCCTCCTCCCGCCACGATCAGGGAAGAAGATTTGACCGCATGTATGAACACGATCAAACTCCTTAATATAAAAGAAAACAGTAAAAAGACACGTGAAAGCCTTTACATGCCATCCACATCTTTTTTCCTGCTTATACTTGCGATAAGTCAAAACTTTTTCCTTCATATTCTTCTTCAAAATATACTCAAAGTCAATCTCCATTGCATATTTTGCAAGACAATCACGAAAATCACCCCACCTCTAAAAAAGCACTGTCCAACATCATCAAGATACGTCGATCATTTGCTTGAAAGAAAACATTTATCCTGCTCGAGGAACCTTTGGAACGAGAAGCATCCTCACAACGATGTTAAAAAACACCCTCATCATCAATAGTTTCACATTGCTCAACTTGTTCACCAATTAATCCAGACATGCACACTATTTCAGGGCAAAGGCATACTACTTTCTGAGTCAGATCACAATTGTTCAGGCATACGTCTGCCATTGCTTTCCTAACAACATCTTCGATACATCTAATCAAAGTATCAACATCAACATCAGCATTAACACGTTGTGTCGAAGATGCAACTGTATTCGAAGACGACGCATCATAGATCTCAACAAAAACATCAATCGTTTTCAACATCTATGCTTCAACCAAAAAGAATAACGAATTCAAATCTTCTTAATTCCTTAAAACACATCAATCATGTGAAGGTATCAAACAACACATACGAATATCACCTATACGAATGTTTTCACAAACACTGCATAGCCTCATCAAAGGATCTCCAAAGCTCAAATGCATCAAAACACTAATCAGATAAGTAACACCATCAACGTTGCACGTCAACATCACCATTGTAGCCATTAAAAGATCAAATTGCTTCTGAAAAGAAATACGGAAATTTCACATGAAACACAATTAAAACAATCAAATCCGCATGCAAATCTGATTCAAATCCAATGAATCAATAAAGGATGATCGAAGATGATGATGATGAAGGAAAATGATGATGATTGAAGACGATGATGGTCGAGTATGAGGAAGAGACGATGATGATCTACATTAATTAAACAAAACAAAACCATGGAAATAAGAATAAGGGTAAAGAAAGAAAAGATTGATGTTATTTTAGAAGTGATACCTTGTTGGAAATCAATAAAAATAAGTTTTCGGACTGTTTTATAGGAAGAGAATTTTCACGTTATTATACTCATGTATTGATATGATGAATGATGATATCATTACAAGGGAGACGACCAAAAGGGGGCAAGGACTAGTGTTGTCAAAAAGGTGTCCGGCCCGTCCGTCTGGCCCGGCCCGTCCGGAATTTGTCCGGACTCGGCCCGGCCCATTATGTGTTGGACGGGCTTTACGAAGCCCGGCCCATGGACAAGGGCCGGACTGGACATTGTTTTAGGCCTCTCAAAGTCCGGCCCGGCCCGATCCGACCGTGGTCCGGACTTGATCTGGCCCAGCGGACGGACGGGCCGGCGGACAGGCTTTAGCCCGGTCCAGGAAAATGGAAAAAAAAGAGGAAGATATGGAAAACCGTTGACGTTTTCCATGTGTTAATTTGGTTTTTTTGCCCAGTGTTAATGTACTCAGAGTTGTGAAAAACCGTTGACGATTGTTCTAAAACTATCACCGGTTTCAAAAACCGTTGACGTTTATGAAAAAACCGTGAACGGTTTTAATGAAAATGAAAAGCCTGCTCTCAATTTTTTTTTTTTGGTTCAAAAACCGTTGACGGTTTTAAGAAACCGGTGACGGTTTTATGATTTGTAGGCAAAAAACAGAACGTGCTTCAAAGAGTTTCAAACCCTTACACATGCCTT
>JAOVYX010002435.1:0-11791 GCA_035668315.1 Drosera spatulata
TAAGATTGATAATTCAACATACCATATGATTAATAGTTATAAGCCATAGTAAAAATCAATTTAAAATTAATTCAAAATCAACAATATCCCCGGCAACGGCGTCAAAATTTGATGAGATGCTGTCGTAGACACGTCAAATTAGAATTTATATGCACTCACTTTCACTCTAAGAATATAAAATTAATGTAGTAGTGGAAGTAAAGGTCGAACCAGCAGGGACGGTCGCAATATTATTTATCTTTCCTTAGTCACTATAAAGAATATTACAAATATGAAAATTAAGGTGGGGGTAGGGGGGTGTTTGTTGTAAGAAACTACTTAAAACTAAACTAACTAGTTACAACACACACTAAGATAGATATGAGATACAGAGGAGTTTTCTTAAGTTTTGAGAAATGTAGGGACGATGGTTGAATCATTTTGAGTCACCTAGATCAATCATGAATGTCTAAATTTTAGATGTAATGATTAACATGGAATGTCTGTAATGAATTTTGGCTTAACTCACTACGTTCTTTAACTTCTAACTTCCAATTAGCTCGGATAGTTAAATTAACTCAAGAAATCTAAATCATTTCAATTAGCTCAAACATGATTTAAACATAAGAGTCGAATCATAACTTGAAACTAACATTCATAACAATCATAGCAATTAGCTTAAACTAATCATGTTATATGCATATGAAACCATTGATTATATGTGACAATTAGCTTAACTCATATTATATCAATTAGCTACTAAACAAAACCACTTAACGCGATTTATAGCTTTAACGTATACATATTAGATGATCAATCTAATAAACACATGCTATATGATAATTCAAACAGGTTGCATGCATCATTTCATCATCAAACACCTCTGGTTTATGTCATATATTCAACATTTCATGATCTAAGGTCATCAAAACTAATCAACACATCCCTACTAATGAACTACTCATACATAAGCATTAAACAAAGCATAGAAAAGCACATAGCAATGAAAACAAACGTTCTGCAGAAATTGACTAACTGAGAATAAAGGTTTTACAGCACACGACGCGTTCCAAACTAATGTCCAAAAAATCCTATGTGTTGCGGATCAAAACTCTTTCAAATTTCCTCCGAGGCTCGTCTTTTTTTTTGCGTCTCTCGCCCCCTTGATCGCCTCTGTCGTCCCTGTGCGTTTCTTCCTCTGTGTTCTGTTTAGAACAACCCTAGGGGACGTATTTATAAGCGAGAGTTTACAACCAGATCGATCCGACGGCTGAAGTTTTCATGTTTGGGTTTTGTCTTCAAGATACTTGAGTTGACAAATTATAGCAAAAGGTATTTCATGTGCAAAATATAGCAACAATTTCCACAAAGTTAAAATTTAGTCATGGCGAAACAACATTATTGAGACAATAATTTTGAGACCAATATTATAAACGAAAATATATATCTGTTTTAGAATCAATCAATATAATCAATTTTAAATTAGTCCCACGGATCTTTATTATAAAATAGCAATACTGATCCATTTAGCATTCCCATTGAAGTGGCTCCTATTGCTACAATAAGCATCTTCAAAAGTAAAGTCTCATGTGACCTCTTGTTGATTAAAGGAAGTCCATACTTTACAACTCAAAAGCTTCACTAGGGACTCAATTGAAATAGCCAGACATTTATGAGTTACTCCAAACAATTGTATTCGTCATTTTCTCTGTTCTGAACTATAACTAACGTTTGCCTATTTAATCACTCAAAATCAAAACACAGTCCTTATTTAAAACAAACCCATATCAAAATAGGGTTTGAAGATAGTAAAGTGTGTTTTATTATCTTAACTAAAGACATCCATGAAACATGGTGATGGACATTGTTTCTCAACAATCCGATCCTTTTATGTGATCATCTACTCCAATGAAACATGATAATTAAAGTTTGAATCATTGTAACACTTCAATCATTGAAATTAGAAACCATTAGAATGAACGGTTTAAAATAATCCATAAACATGATATATCATTCTTGAATACACGTGTCATCGATTACAAACACAATGTAAACGAGTATGTGATAATATCCATGAACATAAACAAAGTCGATCATCGTATTTTTATAATTACCTTTTGATTATCTTGAATAAAGATATTTACCTCTTTTATTGGTCGTCAAAATAATCAAATCACCACTCATCTCTGGAACTATACGATCTAGCAATTCTTCTCTCCGCCAATACACTATCGTATCACTGCAAGGATTTTTAGCATCTATTTGATATTATTTTTATTTTTAATTTTTTGTATTTTTAATGATAATGAAATAAAAATGTTTATTTTTAATTCTTATTTTTGAAATGAATGAAACAAAAATAAAGATTAGAAAACAAGAAAAAAAATAATTTCACCTTTTGTTTTCAGTTTCATCCAAACACATTATTCAAGATTATCCTTACGAAAAATCATTTAATTTTATAAAATGATTTTGATTATATCTATTTATTTTTTATTTTTTATCTAATTTTGATTTTTCATAATTTTAAATAATAAAAAAAACAGCTCCGGAGTAAATTATTATCACAATAAAAAAAACACATCGATATACCTTCCAACTCAAAATTAAATTGCTTATTTGTGGGGATGAAGGAAAGTGTATTGACTAGGACAAACAGACGCACGACGTATGCCATAGAAGTCTTGAAAGAAGGGTGTGAAAAGGAAGGTGAAAGTCGGTTTAAATAAACAGTAGATCACATGAATGGTAGAGTGTAGCATTACGTTCACACATGAGATCTTTTATGCTACACCGACTGACAATTCAGATTTCCACCGACACAAACTTTAAAACGAAAGGTATGTAATGTTATATAAAACCAGAAAAGAACTTCTTGTTATTAAAAGACCACGACTTACCTAAAGATTATACAACAGTTAATTGCCTCTATAATTATTTGATCGTATATATTATTTTTTCGTTTCAATTTAATTATAATATATATATTTTATAATATTATATATATATGAATATAAATCTTATTTTCATATCAAATTACGTCTGATCGTTCCGCAACATTTATTTGGTTAAAATATCGAATTTATACAACCATTGATGTTTCACGATAAATTTATAAAAAATTACGTTTGATCGTAATTGCACGCGTGTCAACTTTTACAGCAACACTCGTGTCATGTCAAACGGTTTCACTTAAATTAATACGGAGGGAGTAATATTTTTTTTGATAACAAAAAAACATAGTTATGGAAATATTGTACAGTAGGTTCAAAATTTTGTATCGCATTTATTATAAAAAAAAAGGAAAAGATAATGATGCAGTTAATATAGAAATAATTGCTACAAGAACATATTCATCATATATTTTTATTTGTTTTTTAAATTCTGAATTTTTTATTTTTAAAATTATATAATAAAGATTATTTTATAATATATATTTTTCTGTCATTTATAACATCTGCACTAACCCCAATGAACTGATGCTTGCAACAACAATCATTTTACTATAGTTGTATTGAAGAAATTATCAAAAAAATAAAAATAGTTGTATTGAATATTGAAATATGAGTATAAATTTGCCTTTTTTAATACCACCACATATTTGAACATTGAACAAATATCAACGTTAACCACCTGTAAATTTTAACTTTATTTTATTAGTACTAGCACGTTTTGCCATTTTCAAGAATCATGGGTCCATGTCCTCAGCAATCACTTTCCAATTCCCCTCGCTTACCCGTTTGTTGATTGATTACACGAACCCCATTTTTCCGCTCTCTTCTCCCTCTTCATCAACCCAATTCATCAGATCTAGAAAGGTACCCTTTACATTCTCATTAGTCAATATTCGTCCAATTTTAACAAATACTTGAATGATATCACCAATGTTTGAAAGAATCTGTGAAATTGTCATCTTGGGTAATGATCTTGGATGGAAATGATTGATGGGTATTGGGGAAGATTGAGTCTTTTATGGTAATTTTGATGTTTGTTATTGGGATTGGAGGTGGATGTGATTTGGGTTGTTTTGAGCTTTTGTTGAAATGAGGGTGTTAGAAGCTGAAATGGATCTTTTTCAGTTGATTTGAATGAGCATTGCCTGGTTGCATTAGTGTGATGAATGTGTGTATTAACATTGCTTGAAAATGAAGCAGTCATTCTCATTTTGTAGTTTGGTTTGTTCGGAAACAGGTTTTTTTATTGTCTGTGAGATTGCGTACCCCTCGTTGTTTCTATGGGTTGTCATTGTATTGGTTGATTTGTAATATGTTTTCATGAAAGAAAAAATAAAATGGTTCCAAGTATGTAGCCATAGCATTTCCCAAATTATTGTAGCTATAGCATTTTCCTAAGTGTCTGTAGCTATAGCGGCTCTCCTTTTTTCATGATTGCCCTCATGAGATTGCAGGGCCCTTTGTTTCTTGCATGATGGGTTACCCTTTTTGGTTGGTCCCATTTTCATGTGCTTGATTTCAATGGAATTCGACATGATTTTTACTTAATTTCACATGGTTTTGCTCATAGATCTGGAATAAATGTTGGTACTGCCCTTATGTTTATAGCTTTAGCCTTGACGAGTAGGTTTCTCAAAGTTCTGTTGCTTATTAGTTGCTTTCTATGTTATTTATCTGCTCACTTTTCTGTAAATTTCAGCTTGTACTTGGCATCCTAGGCAGTGTAAATGTCAGCGGTTGAACTATCTTGGCCACTTCCTGGGCCAAGATGCTAAACTGAATTCTGTGCATTCTGCTGCCCATGTTTTTCGTGTTCTGATTTAATAAGAATATTATGTTACATAGAGGGACGAGCGCGGTCAGTCGTCAGATAGTCATATGAAGAGCGTCTCATCGATGAGCTTGAACATTATCGGAAACAATCTCGCTCTCTACTGGTTGAGACTACATTAGGAATTCGCTCTCCTTGGCGTCTTCTATAAGCAGGAACCATTTTGCGCTTTGTTCAGTTTTATAGTCAATTGTAGTTTTGATGATTTTTCGCTGGGATTACATGCATTTTTGTTGGTATTATCTTGTCCTTGTATTGCTTCTTTGTTGAAGGAAGGGACAAATTCGTATAGTTAAGCGGCTGCAACCTTTCTTATTCATTCCAGTCATTTCTTTGATCAAGTCTTCTTCGTTATTAGTTTTGTCAGAGATACTAAACCCACATCAAAGTTTGGGTAAAGCCTATAGCAATATAAATAAATCATGGGCCTCTCCTCCTATTGACAATTGGTTTTATGAATAAACTTCACGTTTCTACAAGTTTTATAATATAGGTTTTTTCGACATGTTGTAGTCGAATCTTGAGTTTTAACCGCTAATCTTGTTATAATTTGATTACCGGAAGTAGAGTAACTTGAAAGAGAGTACTCAACAGCTAATTGTTGTAGTCAGAAGACACATTTTCGTGCAGAAATTGGTGAAAAGATTGTTGTTGTTGATAGTATTGTGCGGGATTTGCTTCTTCCTGGGTGGAGTAATTCACTGCCCTGGGAAAAACTTCTTAGCTGATAAGGATGTCATGAAAACCATCACCAATGATGTAGAGTCTACCGAGGATTCCTTCGATGAGCTTCTCCAAGTCGGACCTGTATTTTCCCCGAGTGCAGCATCGATTATCAAGATCACACGCCGTGCACGGATCCTAGGGTATGTGGCCGCAGTTTTGTTCCCTGTGTCTTATGTTGGCTTGATATCGTGGATGACAATTAGCAACTGTTTTTAGCTGTTGTTTAACCTGATCGTTGTGTTTTTCTCCAGAGATGGAAGAAATATGGATACTATAGGCTTACGCTGATGGAACTGCATTGGAAAGAATGCTTGGTTCCTCCGCCCAATGGGTACAAATCCCCGATTCGATGGCCGAAGAGCAAGAATGAGTGTTGGTACAGGTATGCAGTTCACTGGCTTCTTTCTTGCTTTGTATGATCTGAAGAATAATTACCGTCAGTACTGTAGGGTATTTGAGATTAACACTGTAGTGTAACATATATGTTAGTATGAATTAAGATTGAGAAACTGATGTAGAACACCAGAATCTAACACACGAACAAGAACTATAATGACAACACACGAGATTTAACGTGGAGATACTCGATAACCGGAAGAAAAACCCCACAAAAATTAGAATCTATTTGTCTCTTCAACTCTTTGAATCTCACTTTGTGTTTCGTTGAAACCGGAATCCGGAATCTCACTCTGTTGTCTCAAATAAACCTGATATACACATTAATAGACCCACAGATAAAAAGTGTTGAATGCTAAAATCTGATTAGTCCACTTAAAACAAACTAAGAAAAGATCAGGAGAACGAGACATGGGCAGGGCCCGTGCAGTGAACGCACGGCCTCAGCCACCGTGCTCAGCAACTGATGGTCATCATCCCGCACGGCCTCAGCCACCAGGCTCAGCAACTGATGGTCATCATCCCGCACGGCCCGTGTCAGGCCATGCACGGCCCGTGCCTTTGCTCCAAGGCGCCATCTCCTCTTTTCCATCGCGTATCAAGACCACGAATCGAGATCTTCTGCGACAAGTTCAACAATATATGAACTTTACCTTGTGAATGATGTTTCGGCATGATGATACGAAAGACACGAGTTATAGAACCTGGAAACTTTAAGGTTCTCTTTCTTCCTTATGACGGGTCTCTTATTTTCCGCACTTTCTTCAGGAATGTACCATATGACTGGATTAACAAACAAAAATCCAATCAACATTGGCTGAAGAAACAAGGGGAAAAGTTCATCTTCCCTGGTGGAGGAACCATGTTTCCTAATGGAGTCAGCGCATACGTAGATCTGATGCAAGATTTGGTTCCTCAAATGAAAGATGGAACTGTTAGAACTGCTATCGACACTGGATGTGGGGTGAGTCAGATTTTTAGCTCAACTCTTAATTGTTAAAACATTCTGTTGGTGTGTGCTGTCATCTGAATCTGATATGAGATGGGCGAAACGGAGTTGTTTAAGTAATCAGCGAGCGTGTGGTATATATAGTTGCTAGCTGGGGAGGTGATCTCTTGGATCGCGGAATCTTGACGGTCTCTCTTGCTCCAAGGGATAATCATGAAGCACAAGTACAGTTCGCTCTAGAGCGTGGAATTCCAGCCATACTTGGCATCATTTCCACGCAGCGACTTCCCTTTCCTTCAAGCTCCTTTGATATGGCTCATTGCTCTAGATGCCTTATCCCCTGAACGGAATTTGGTATGCTGTTCTGCTTCATTGTTTTAAGGTCTAAAATTGTGGCATTACTTTGTTACTAGGATTTAGTTCCTCTCAATGACCCAAATCTGGATGCATTCAAGGTGGTGGGTCACGTTTAATGTTTATCATCACTTGCTGCTGATTCCTGATAGATTTTAACTGGTCTCTTGGTAAATCCCTTTTCAATGTTGATCTTGCCATCCTCTGGTTATAGATGGTCACGGATCCGAGTCTAGGTAGAGACGGCCTCTTAATATGTTGAGTGTTACTTTTTGTAATATGACTATATGAGACTACTGCATTTTCAGGTGGAATCTACCTCATGGAGATACACAGGATCCTGCGTCCAGGAGGATTCTGGGTCCTTTCTGGGCCTCCAGTGAACTACGAAAACCGGTGGCGAGGATGGAATACCAATGGAGGCACAAAAAGCAGACTATGAGAAGTTGGATGAATTGCTCACTTCCATGTGCTTCAAACTATTCAACAAGAAGGACGACATCGCCGTCTGGAAAAAGGCTTCTGATGATAGCTGCTCAAAGCTCGCTGAGCCGGATGCATACCCAGCAAAATGTGATGATGGGACTGAACCTGACTCAGCATGGTATACTCCTCTTCGTGCGTGTATCGTTGCTCCTGGTCTGACAACCAAGAAGATCAGATTGAAATCTATCCCAAAATGGCCTCAGAGGTTGCACTCGATACCCGAGCGTGTCTCAGGTGTTCCAGGCAGCAGCGGCAGTAGTTTTAAACATGATGACAGTAAGTGGAAAGAGCGAGCAACGCACTACAAGAAGCTGTTGCCAGCACTAGGGACTGACAAGATCAGAAATGTCATGGATATGAACACCATGTATGGAGGCTTTGCCGTGGCTGTGATAAGTGATCCTCTTTGGGTCATGAATGTGGTTTCCTCCCATGGTGCAAACACTTTGCCAGTGGTCTTCGATCAAGGGCTTATCGGAACATACCATGACTGGTATATGAACGCGTACATAATATTAGTTGCGCGCTCCTATTTATTCAAATCGTGCAGGTATATGACACTGCTTTGTTATATGTAGGTGCGAAGCCTTCTCGACGTATCCAAGAACATACGATCTTCTTCACCTTGATGGCCTCTTCACCACGGAAAGCCAAAGGTAATACACTATTTTCTCATGTGACTTCCTTTTGCGAGTTTAAACTATTGAGTTACGAATCAGTGCAAACTGGACTGTTATCCTTTGGTTTTCAAGTAAAGTTTTGTTTCTGTTGAATCAGGTGCGAAATGAAGTATGTTCTTTTGGAGATGGACAGAATCCTACGACCCAACGGGTATGCAATAATTCAAGAATCGAGTTATTTTGTGGATGCAATTTCGAAAATCACTAAGGCGTTGAGATGGAGTTGTCGCAAGGAGAACACGGAGTCCACAACCGAAGAGAAGGAAAGGTTACTTATATGCCAAAAGAAGCTCTGGTTTTCCAAACAGAGCTCCAGGTAGCCGACCTGAGGCAAGTTTATGGTGCCTCGGCAACATTGCTCTCCATCTTGGAGGCGAAATGCTGTTTGTTTCTGAAGGGGAGGCTAAAAGAGGACCTTCCAAAAGCGGGAAACGAGATTATATGACAATACATTATACGAGAAGCTAAGTTAGTGAAATTGAATATGTCCAGGTGCGACATTCGCCCAATAAAACTTGGATTCTTTTCAACAATATAGGTTGTATCATCTCAAAATCCATATTCTTTGTTGTAGAGTTAATACGAATGTATCAGCTCATCATGTCTTATTTTTCCACCAGCTTTATTTTAGTATTCTGAAATAATTCTAAATGTACCTTGTCCACTCGCTTGTAACATGCATCAGAGATTGTGAAATTTCATCAGATATGATACCATGCATGTACCTTGTGATTGTTGCTAGTTTAAGTAAACATACATTGTTTCTTTTCGCTCTTAGGTGATCAAGTTCTATAATATGGATGATGGACCGACTTCTTCGGTCCGTGAAATGACCAATCAGAGAAACCTGACCTGTAAGCTGAATTTAGTTATTGATCTATCATCGATTGATGGTGAGTTAGAATGATGACCCTTGTGCAAGAGACTATAGTCGATTTCGAATGGACTTGTATTCCTCCTTCACTATATGTAGTTCTGTTCTTCATCGATTCTTGTCGCTAATGTACGTTGATTGTGAGAAGACATGAAAGCAGTCGAGACCGTTTCTTTTTCGAAAGACCATGCAAGAAAATAACAATGAGATTATAAATCACATTTGATTAGATTAATAATGTTCGTTTGTCAGAGTTGACAAGTACATGATGTCCAGGAATATAAGTGGTTAGTGCATGCTTATCAGTTTTATTATTTGGTTGTCGAATTCTGTCTAGACTGAGCTATTCTCTCTCCATCCATCTCAAGCGGAACTGATACAGTAGGTGATTGTTTAACAGACGGTCGCTTGCGAAACATCTGTTCATAGTTCATGGACTTACGTGACTCACTAATGTATAAACCCAAAACCAATCAATACGAGAGCAGCAGTTCGAATAATCATCCAAAACGAATATGAAAAAATGATGTCGCAGCACCGACGAATAACCTATTTAGGAAAAATGCATTTAATCCTTTTGAATTTTTGATGTTTTATGCAGCACCGACGAATAACCTATTTAGGAAAAATGCATTTAATCCTTTTGAATTTTTGATGTTTTATGCTTTGTTTTTTTTAATTTTGAAAATAGACACATGTAGTTCTAAGAGAGGTTTTTGTGCCAAAAAAAAAAATATATACACTGTGAAAAGATTGAAAATTCAAAAAATTAAATGTTATTTTTTCAAACTATTTATAGAAAAGTACTGTTATAACAACTTCTTCATGGGGATACGTTAGACCGAAATCAGTACTTTTGAACACCTCCCAATGATTCGTGCATACAAGAATCTCGGGTTTCATTTCATGCCCCACACGGTTGGCACTTGGCAATCATTTTACTTATGTGATAATGCTGAAGTTTGCTTGCTAACAAATCAACAAACAACTACAAAGTTTCAGAAGTCTGAATAACAAGGAAACACAGGTACTAAAAACAAAAGAAACATAAATGTTTCTGCGACTAGATGGATACTCCTGGAAATTTCTTCAAGAAATGCAAGCCAATGGACGGGGTGATCATTTTGACTCGTAAAGCATCAGAAGAAGGATCATCGTATTCATCATGATTTGAACTTTGTTTTTCAATCATGTGTGTATGAATACTTGAATTAGTTGGATTATCATATCTATTTATATATATATATATAGTTGATTTAGTCTTTTTTGATATCAAAGTTTGGTTTACTTTGATACCAAATTTGTTTGATTATGCATTAAAGACACACTATTTATGATTTATATTTAATGTATTTAATTTGTGATGTCTTTTTATTATCTCATATATATTGTTTCAATATTGTTATATATTTGTTTTATTATTCTAACATCATGAGAAGATAATAACTACTTAAATAGTTTAACATCATCACGAAATAGAATTCTCACATAAGATATCTATGTGATTTAAAATAGATATATGCAGTTATTAATAATATTTTCTTATGTATATAAAATTAATTACATAAACAATATTATAATAAATCAGATTAAGGATTTGTTGATGAATAATTGAAATAATCTTGTCATCACTCCTACATTCTGCTTCGTTTAAAAGGTTTTTGAAACCGATTACAGTTTTCGCTGTATAATTACTTATCTATCAGTTCAAAGGATTATAGTACTTCAATTTTTTTCGTCCAAAAGCTTTGTTCGGGTCTAGTTGTTTGTTGAATGAACGAAATATAACTTCAACTCGTGATATTTAACTGAAGCAATGTTGATTAAGCCTATAGTTTTGTTCATTTGGTAGCGTACCCAACATTATTTGATAACAAATATACCATTGAACTAGTATGATAAATACTTCTCATAGGGCCTAATCAGCATTAATTTGAGTTGTCAATGAACATGCCTTTTCCTTTTCCAACTTATGAACAGTGATAATGAGGTTTCTTCTTCCACGTTTGAGACCAACTATTCAATCATGGAAGACATGTACATGGGCAAGAGTAAGAGAATGACAATAGCAATAATGGAGGAGTCATGGAACTATCATTCCATTTATGAACAGTAAAATCATTCAATCAAAACTTCATTTTTCAAATAAAAATACATGTAATCTGATCTGTTATAGGATAAAAATAAACATTCTGATAGATTGTATCATCATGTGATTCAAGAGAACAATCACATAGAAGCCCATCGAAATAAAACCCATAAAAAGAAAAGGTCAACAAACTTCCCACACTTGAGCATAGTTTGGTAGCACAAACTTCCCTTTCCTTTCGCTTTCCTTGCAGTTCCATTCATTATCATGATGACTTGACGACGGAGACAACCTCACTCTTATTCTCTCTGCCTTCTTGCATCATGTTTAAAATATATGCACCACATAGCTCACTATAACATAAACCATAGACTTTCTCATACACAACCTCCATAGACTCCATAAACCATAAGACTTCCTCATACACAACCAAAACCATAGGACTCCATTTCCAGTGGTCATCTATCTCCATG
>JAOVYX010002436.1:0-11791 GCA_035668315.1 Drosera spatulata
ACCACGTGTTTTGCGACGGAATCCGTCGCTAAGTCTTATGTCTTTGATCTAATTTGCGACGGAATCCGTCGCTAATATATGAATACACTTGATAAATGTAAATTTAGCGACAGGTTTGATTTTCTGTCATTGTTTTTATCATTCCAAATTTAGCGATGGATCCGTCGCTAATTTCTTTATTTCTGCGACGGATTTTTTCTATACCTAAATTTTTCCGTAACTAAATAACAATTTTTTTGTAGTGGATGTTCTCCACGATGTGATCCACTGGTTACCAAAAACGATAAGCTCGAACCATATAAGCTATCACTGAACTAACAACCAGTATCTCGGTCATCTCGAAGATAAGTGTTTCTTACGTAAATGGATATTCTAGTGAGCTGTGTGAATTGATGGTTTTTTCACTGCAACACAAACTATGAAGAGAAATCCAGATTAATATTTATGTGAGAACATTTCATAATCCGTTATCTTAATATTACTGATTGTGGTACAACCACTCTATATTGAACTTGGCTAATTTGACAAAGATTAAAGTAAATCACATAGGAGTCTGGGATCTAATTTGCAAAATCAAATGTTATGAATCAACTGTTAAAAAAAACCGCAATAATTTATGAGTTTTATGAAACAGCAGCGACTTCTACCGGACTGAGTAAAGAGAAAAAAAAAAAAAAAAGGATTTCAAAAAGTGAGAATAGAGTAATTTTAAAATAAAAAAATTAAAAATTAAAATCATTTGTTGTTGTTTTTTTACTGCTATCCGTTAGCAGCTGCGCTGCTGCTACATTTTTCCAGTATAATTTATTGATTAATGCTGATTAGTCTTTTTTTCTTTGCTTTTTTTCAATTCCCTGAGTCGTCCTTTTTGTCCCCGAAAACCCTCACACTGAAAGCCAGCTCTGATCCATCCTTCTCTCTCACTCTCCGACCAAAGTTCTCCGTCGCCGGCCGCCGCCAACCACCATTTCTCGCCGGAACTTTCTGATCTGTACGCCGCCCATCTCATCTCTCTTCTTTCTCTTCTCATAGTACTAAACCTAATCTCGAATCTCATCATGTGGATATTACTTTTTCAGTGTCGGAGATGATTATCCATTTTTCGAAATATGAGAATGAATCGTATCAATCAGTGATTATGATCGTTTCAGTATTAGGAATGGTTTTGATTGTGGGGAGTTTGGATCGTGAAATGGGCAGTCCTTGATGGGCGGGTTGGTGTAATTGGGGGGAGTTTCTAGGGTTTGATTGATGATGTGATTATGTGATGATGTGATGTGGTAGAATTTTATCTGTTGTTATAGGGTATTGGAATTGACGGGTTTAAGCTAGGAGAGTGACAATGAACTGAGGGTTTTCTAGTGTGAGATGCGATCGGTATATGGATATATGATCGCCTTGCTTTGCGGGATGTAGAGAATGGAATGTTGTGATGGTTTGCTTCGAGAAATCGAAGAATTAGTAGGATAGAGAATGGTGGATATGTGTGGTAATTTGTTCTTATAAAATGTTACTGACGAGTGTTTGGATCAGCTTAGTGGGATTAGGGTTATGAAAGTTTCATATCTCTGTTACTTTGGCTTGTTTTGTTTGAGATGGCTTGGAACATATATGATGCGTGAATTCCGTTAGGTGTTGGGAGTAGTTGGTATCATGTTGTGTTCCATTTTCTTGTCTCAAAACTATCTAGAGCTCTGGTTGATTAGAGATGGTTCACATTGTTGTTGGTTTTGGTGTTCTTTGGTTTAGTTTACTAAGTGGGATTTCTAACTACATGTTGCTGATTTCAGATGGGTCTGATGCCCATGGACTAATGTCACTGTTTCGAGCTGTCTTGCGTCAACTTGCTGAGATCGAAGCCATGGTAATTTGTAGCTCTCCCTGTTCTTTACTGCTGCTAGGTTTTCTTATATTGAGTGGTGTGGCGTGGTTGTTTGTAAGTGCGGGATTGTGTTTTCAGACTTGATATTACTTCAATCACATAACAGTTTCTCACTTGTAGCCGCTCCAATCTCAGATATTAGAATTAAGTTGAAGTATGATTAATTGTTCGAATAATATTGTTCACTTTTTAGATTGTTTCTGAAATCCGGCTTTGGATTCCAAATTTACACTATGTGTAAATTTACACTTTGGATTCCACTTTCTTCTTTCTTCCGGTTCATTTTGTAAGCTGATATTGTAAAAAATTTATTGCATATACGGTTCTAATTTTTTGGAAGAATTTGTTTTCTACAGTTCTAATTTTACATTGAAGGGTTCTGTTTTTCATTTTCCGCTTTCGTTCTGTGCAGGCTGCATCAAAGAAAGTAATAACAAGAGAAGAATGGGAAAAGAAGCTTAACGACATAAAGATAAGGAAAGAGGACATGAACAAATTAGTAATGAACTTTCTTGTTACAGAGGGTTATGTTGAGGCTGCGGAGAAGTTCCGAATGGAATCGGGAACTGAACGTATCCTTCGCTTTTGTCCTGTGTCAATGCATGTGTTTAACGTGGAAAAGTAGTGATATATTTGTGTCAATGCGCATGTGTTTTATTCTTGTGTTTCCTTATTGATGAAATAGCAGATATAGATCTTGCCACGATCTCTGACAGAATGGCGGTGAAGAAGGCAGTGCAATCTGGAAATGTTGAGGATGCTATTGAGAAAGTTAATGATTTGAATCCGGAGGTGGGCGGACTTTCCTCCAACTTCATGCTTAACCATATCGTTGAATGCAACTGAATTCTCCATGGCAACCATCTAGTTGCTTGCCATTGTAAAATTAACCATCTACTGTTACTCCTTGTGTGTGCATGTGTCACTTATAGATGAGATCTTATATTGGTGAAGATCCATCTTTGGATTATGGATTAAACGCCAAGATATGAATAGTAAATAAAAGATAAATTGCTTTATACGACTTCATCAGTCTCTTCTGTTATCTTTTGCTGGCTATTTGTTTATGATCAGTTGTTTCTTCAAAGTTTTTTATCTTCTCATACAGATTTTGTCTTTGCCTTTTTTTTCTTCTCCATTATGATTGTGCTTGTTTTTGGTTCCTGCTGTCAGATCTTGGACACAAATCCCCAGCTGTTCTTCCATCTTCAACAGCAAAGGATGATAGAACTGATTAGAAATGGTAAAATCGAAGAGGCTCTGGAGTTCGCCCAAGAGGAGCTTGCTCCACGAGGAGAAGAAAATGTACTGATTTGGCTCCTCACATCTTTCCTTGTTCCCCATTTTGCATGCTTTAGTACCTTGATTACTTTTCGTTCACTGTCTAACCTTTAAAATTAAATCTTTTCTCCCGGGGAATGTCTGCATCACTCTGTTAGTCATCTACTCATAATTGGGCTGTACCTGTCTTCAGCAAAGCTTTTTAGACGAGTTGGAGAGAACTGTTGCTTTGCTCGCCTTCGAGGATGCCCGCAACAGCCCAGTTGGCGACCTACTGGATATATCGCAGCGCTTGAAAACGGCAAGTGAGGTCAATGCAGCTATCCTGACTAGTCAGAGTCATGAAAAAGGTATGCCACCTATTACTCTAACATTGGTGATGCTTTTCCCCTCAGATAACATGTGACCTGTAATTTGCTCGATCGCAGACCCCAAGCTTCCAAGTTTGTTGAAGATGCTGATATGGGCTCAGAACCAACTCGACGAGAAAGCTGCGTATCCTCGTATAAATGACTTGTCCACTGCCGCACTCGAAGACCCCATGGTTTGAAAGGTGTGGAAGTTCTCTTTGTAGTGTTCTTATTTATCCTGTATCTAGCTTGAAGAAAGGTACTCTTAAGTGCGCATTAGTCATGTCTTTATATATTCGCTGACGCTGATTGATCTTTCGGATTTGGTTAGTGACTGTTTCTCTAAACTTGTTTTGCTCCCTAAACTTTCTGTATAGTTGATAGTCTGAATTGGCTCAGTTTGTCATCATTGTTGTTCCCTCTTCTGATCTGATTGTTGCCCTGTCGAAAACCTTTGTTGTTTAAAACTTACAAGTAATAAGCAATCGTCCGTATTAGCTTAGAATCTGGAGGTCTCAGGTTCAGATCATATAAACTTCGAGTTTTATGGCGACCTCCTCAGGCTAATCCCTGGTGGGATGCATCAAGGTGTGACCTAATAAGGTGGTTTAAACGCATAACTTTTCGGTGACCACTTTACTCGAAAAGTGCAAATTTTCGTCATATTTAGAGTCCTTGTATCACTTGAACCTGAAGATTGAAGATCATTCAGATTCTCAGAACAAAGACCTCCCACTGAAGGTGGAATTTAATTTGTCTACCTGCCTCTGGCTCTGACTCGCTGCTCTTATTAATATTTAGGAGCATGCTCCTGCACAGCATCTGAGGATAAGAAAAAAAGCTTTGCTTTTACCCGATCTCCAAAATTTTACACCCGAACTTATGAGATATAGAAAAGTTAGTAGTCAGTATGACTAAGATATCTAAATTATGCTTCTTATCGGTGTGAAAAATCACTGTACTCAAGTGTTTGGTTGAGTTGGTTCAAGCTTTAAGCTGCCTTATTGTGGTTATTTATAGGGGTAAGGTTACGTCCTTCCCATACTTTACACTTGATGGGATTACGTGGTTTTGTTGTTTTATTGTGGTTATTATTGAAACCCCGATGGATGTAGCGATCTCTCAGATTGAGAGTATGGGATACTGGTTTGTCCAAGGTTCTCTTAAGGATACTGTTTATGCACTTGAGTGTGACATATTAGGCCTAAGACGATGCAATAATACATGGAGTGCCGCAGCGAAGGTGAAGCTTTTGCTCTATCGTTTCCCATCACGGAGTTTACTGGACTGTATGTCCTCAAGAAGTTTACCTTGCGATTCCGTGTATACAAAAGAATGATGTTCGAGGGGGTTCTCGTAACATATGGTAGCTACAACTTTGTAAGTTCGTATCGAGTATTTTGTCTCTCACGTTACTGGAGGAGTTGGCGAAGCTGTATTGTATTTAAGGTCAGTGATGGGAGAGGCCAGTGCTAGGAATTTCTGGTGAAACTGAAGCTGAAATTTGTGAGCTTAGTAGTGCTACTGAACTGTATGAAAATTGAATGCCTCGTACCCAGAATGAATCCAAGGCGCAATTCAACAGTTTTCTATAGGTCATTTCTACCCTTAACGGCATTCCTACTTTCAAGATGGTATTTATGCTTGACTACAGTTCCGGTAAATAGATGTACGATTCATCAACGTCGTGTTGGTCTAAGGGACAGAACTCGGTTTCCTTGGACTAAGTTCTCGATGACGAGAATTGTGAACGGGGAAGTAGACAATAGACTGGCTCTCAGCGTTCCTGCATATTGTATGTGTGTGAAGTAACTATGAGCATTGTAGTGGTGACAGACATTTGAATGGGAGCCACCATTTTGGTAAACTGGCAGTCCAATTTGTCACCTTTTACTCCCGTGAGTTAACTAAAAAATTGAAGAAAATGTCATGGTTGACCAACAAAAAAGTCAGAAGGAAAAAAGCACAATCGTGACAATGGCAACAAACCAAGTTCCGACAACTACAACCATAATCCCGATGCTTCTTTTGATAAACAACGTTTGAGAAGGATTAAATGTTCACGAGAGTACTTGAACATGGTGTCGTCGCTCTTCTCAATGAAAGAGTACTCGGCAGACAGAAAAAGAACACAAAAGAAACTTGATGGTCTCAAATATCAGATAAACATAAACTGAACATTGATTTCATTAAAACTGATCTAAACTAACCAAACCAAGGCTAGCTACTCGATCACACATCCAAACACACCTCGATCCGATTCCACCAGAAATCAATCATCAAACTTCCTTACTTTTACTCAAGCTTTCACCCAAAGAACATAAACCCAAGTAGTATTTGCACTTGAGAGATAATCCTGAAGCTTAAGCTGCTGTAATCCATTCGCATTCGCCTCCTTCGCTCCGTCGTCGAAATTCAGCGCATAGCTTGAAGGATCATACTGGAAAGTATAATGCTGTTTCCTTCCACCACCCTTCATTGCTTTCTTCAGCGCGGCTCGCGCTCTCCAGAACAGGCTCCTGCATTGCCTCTTCCTGTATCTGTTCATCCAAGCAAACCCACCTGCTAAACACATCATCTCATCTGATTATCCTCTAATCTCGGTATAGTTCAAAATTTTCAAATTTGAGAAGTGACCCGGTTGAGTACCTTCAAAAATACGAAATGGGTAGCAATTGTTTTGGGGATTTGATGGTGAAAAATGAGGTCTTTTTGTGATTATAAGGGGATGAAACAGGGGAATTTTGAGAAATGAGGTGAAGTCTCTTTTGGTCCTCTGAGCAAGGTTGTTTGCTAGTTTCTGTTTCAGTTGTATACTTGCAGCAGCTATATGCTATTGGTTGCATTGGGGGCCTCAAATTCCCTATGATCCCACC
This sequence comes from Drosera spatulata, assembly GCA_035668315.1. Lineage (NCBI taxonomy): Eukaryota > Viridiplantae > Streptophyta > Magnoliopsida > Caryophyllales > Droseraceae > Drosera > Drosera spatulata. The sequence goes on from JAOVYX010002436.1 coordinate 6,390, forward strand.
GATGAGAGAGAGATGGCACACTGAATAGAGGCCTAATCTAGCATAGCTTTAAACTCAAGGGTGTAAAATTAGATACCGTTCGATATGGTTGTCGAAAATATGAAAAAAGTGGAAAACTCGAAATTTTGGAATAAATAAAAGATGTAAAGTAGTTTTTTTTATTATTTATAATAAAAATAAAATTATATATAATTCATCCTTTTTATGTCCTATCTATAATAAAATATTTAAATAATTATTATTTTATTATCTTTTAGTCCATTTCATGTCAGTGAGCAACGGGGGAGATTATAAGTGAAACAAACCAACCTCTGATAAACAGGGGGCCTGCTGTATAATTATTTATCTCAGTCGTTTTACTGCTATGTCCTGGTTTTCTTTTTCACTGGGCCCTCTACTCCTGTACCATTATTATTAAGCTTCATCAATAAATATATATATATATATATATATATATATATGTATGTATGTATAGTTTTGGTTCAAGCGGATTACAAATCTTCTTAATTATTTTTGAAGTGTGATAATCATCATGTCATGTAGGTAATTATTCTTTAGATGGCCGTGATGAATTTAAAGGAATGTTCCAGTTTGATAGGGCAAAACCTTGCATTAATCTTCAACTTGTAAAATAATTAGCTATGATCAATTAGTTAATCAGATATGCTTGGGGTGCCACATACCATAATTTCAGCTTTTCTTATCCTTGCTTGGGCAAATTGGCTCTTATCCGACAGAAAATACGATAGAGATACGGGCGAACTCGTAGATGGCCTCGGTCATTGTAAGTTTCATGGTTCAATAGGAGAACTTCATTAGGTTTTGCATACTGTTAAGCGTTAATTGTTATAGTCGGATACATCTGAAGGTTCACTTAAACTGCGACTTACCGTGTTTCTATTGCTTATATGGCTCCTCTAAACCCTAATCAAAACCTCATAGGAGAGGGGGTCAACCTCAAAAGGCAAGTTGATTGATAATAATTCTTCTGGGAAAGCTGAGCACTCCAAATAATTCTATATTGACTCTTGTTAGCTACCCATTGAAAGGATTTGAGCATGAAAGTACGTGTTATGACTAGTGTGGTCCATTTAAAGATTAATTGGGACTGTTTGTTCGATTGTACCGAAATTATCGTGCATGTACGTTTGGAGAAATATGAAGCGACTTAACAACACGAGCTAGATGCTACGATTTCACATTCCGATTATCATTATAAATATATAATATAAATATGAGGAATTTTTTTTATTAGTTCTTCACATGTCATTTTGTTATCGATTAATAACTATGCACATGTTAATATCCTATTAGTTTAAATATGTCAATTTTTTATTGGTTTATACATGATTATTAAAAACATCATTATTATTAAACATATGAAGAGTTTGAACCAAATTATTAACAAACATCATCAATTTTCTTTAGTTTGTATCAAATCTACATATTAAAAAAATAAAATCAAACCAAAGATAAAAATAAAATGAAACTTTACGATAATAAGTGAACTCAAAACATACCTATATCGATGCGAGTGTAATAACATTAACATACATGTGAGAGGTTGCTAGTATATCTAAGTCGAGTTTAGTACCCATATGGCATCAGCGTATGTTGTTACAGGAACGATTCACGCTCCCATCGTAAATGATTCTACGAGGTTGTTTTCTTCGTGAAGCTGCACAGAACGATGTTTGGTATCGATAGGACGGTAACAGAGAAATTATAAGTCTCGTTGTTTTATTGAAAGTGTCCTTAATTAATTGTCCGGTGTTAACGCTAATCCATGTGTAGTCAGCCTACTTATACTTGGATTCGGTAATGATTTTTTCCTTGCACGTACAAAACGTACCTATGTTGGATGTCATGTCCAATGTAAAGAAAAATACATGAGCCAGTAAGTTGTACAACTAGTTAGATTATAGGTTAGCATTGGAGTAAAATTAGTTATTCGAAATGGTTAATTATATAGAGAAAAAGAAACATACTTCATATGCCAAATGCAACGAGAGAATGATGTATGCAGTCCTGCTCTCAAGTGTCGAATCTCTGATCTTATGTTTAGGGAAAAACGATTTATTATTAAGTCAACTCCGCTTACATCAACTTCGACTATTGAATTCAAGCTACTAATTGTATTGATTCTTGTGTGAAAAGGCAATATGTAATTGGTGGGATTGAGTTCAATGGAATACTAGTTTTCTGCTGACTTCATTGCCATTTTCCTTTCAATCCATTGATGAACGTATTCATGCTTCATGTTTTCATGTTGTTGGTGCTTAATGTGTACTTCGAATATATAGTCGGTTTTCTCGATCAACGGTGAAGACGTCAAGCTAGAATATAGAGTCCAGTAAAATCATTACAATCATTGTGATCGGGTCTGATCATCAAGATGATTTTCTTGTTCAGCATGTGGCCCCCCTTGGAATCTTTTGGGTGAGTCCTTGACTGGTATCCTTTCTCCCTACCAGGGTAGCATGACCCTGTAATGGAAGGTATCTTCTTGTGTGGAGAACTGTATAGTCTTTTAGCTTCTAGTGTGGAACTTTGGATAGATATATGGGTTTTGTGACAGTGTGACTATACCTAGAGTTGCCATGGTACCTTTTTCTTAATGTTCTGAAAACAACTACCTAGATGATATAGTTCTTTGATGTATCTCAGTTGGATTTTGCCATTTTATGAGATTCGCAGGCCAGTGTTAGTACTTCAGATACAACGAGATTATACTGATAATCTATAAGGAAGGAGAGAGTTGTATCAATAATTGAAGCTCGTTTCGGTTGTCAAATGACTATATATAATAACGATAATGAGAATATTTATAATAAAACTAGTATTGGACATCTCTACTAGACTACAAGTATCAGAAACCTTACTGCTGTTTGGCCCAATGGGCTTCATTTAAGGTCATTGAAGAAAGCTACGCTGCAGCCCAGTATTTTATTAGGCCACATCGAGTACTATTACAAAACCCAAATAACGACAAACTATTCGGATCCAACAATACACAAGTAGACTGTATGTTGAAGTCACTATTTATAGTAACAGCCCACAGGCTATATATTGGATGATGATCGTTGAAAAATGACTACTATAAGGTCGACAAGCATTAAAAAAAAACGTATCCATATAATTCAGTCAAGTACAGAATATGAGGAGAACATAGGCTGTTTCATGATATCCTCGGATGTCGAATCCATAATCTCAAAATTAAGGGAATAGCTGTTTTATATTGAGCTAACTCTTCTTAATATAAGGTTGGCAAGCATAGATCCAATCAAATACTGGATACTTAGTTACCTCAATGACTTCATTATTAATTTGCCAAGGCCTCGTATCGTATGTGCAAATACTAACATACATGTTCACGGATATTGTAGTCCTAACTAAGACAAAGAAAACATGAATTACTAGTGATTGATTACTTGAATATAGACATTTAGGTGCTCGAGGTGTTGAAAAACTTTCTCTTACACAGTCTACCGACATATGGATTATCATATTGTGCCACCAAATTTAAGGCGTAGTTTCTACTTTTGATGCTAAATTGGTACTACAAGCCCAAATCTCGCTGGATTTGCTCCATCGAGTCTCTCTTCTTTTGAGGAAACTTTGTCAAAGTGTCTCATCCTCTCACATGCTTCCCACTTCATTTCTATCTTCTTTTTAAGGAATTTTACATTGTCAAAGTACTTTTATAGTTACGTCTCAAGATTTTTTGTCCAATATCTACTTCACACGTGACGTTATCGTCGCTCCAAGGTCCATTCGAAACAAGACGACAAGATTATAGGGGGTTCAAGTATCAGAAATATAGAAAATCAAGAAATATTCAACTTATATTATCCTTTATTACATGAAAATCAAAATCCAGAAATGAGAAGAGAACGTTTCTATTAACCAAATCTATTCAGCATCGTCGTATGACTATTCATCCCACGATCGTTCATTACCTGAAACAAACACGTAATCGTGAGCTTGGAAGTCCAGTAACACAGGATACATGTCCATTCCAGGGGTCCGACATGCTTATTAAATCATGTGTTTCCCATGCACAAACAGGATGCAATGCAAACAACATCGAGCAATCATATGCCAAATAGAAGAATATAAATACTTATAATCACGTACGTACAGGATAGCAGTAATATTAACAACAATTTAGGTTGTTCAGGTTAAGCATTGATTCTCGTGTTACATGTCATGTCGTGTTAATCTTCGTGACTTTTAGAAGTTGATGACATGGGAGGAGTTACCACAGGAATTTAACATAGTTCCCTAATATGGTCGTACTAGGAACTATTAAACAGGCTTTTTTGGTCTGTACAGTAGACCCAGGATGGTTAATTTTAACCAGACACGACCAACACTCGTTATCGTTGCGTGCACGCTAAAGGGATATTAAGTCCCTTCCTACCTAGTCATGTAACCGTAACTCTCCCACTCATTGTTAATTTCAGAAAATTTCATTATGATCACGATTCAGGTTGCTCAGGCATGTGACTTGAAATTAAATTATTAATTTCATGTATAGCAGGCGACTACCATGACGTTTGAGATCATTTTTAACTATACTCGAGATTTTTAAATAATTAAATCCCACATGATATCCAGCTCAAGGAGTTTTGTAACATTTCATAATTTATTTCGTTACAATATAAAATCATTAGCACACAGAAGTCACCCAACAAGAAACAGGACATGTATAAAAATACTTATAGGAATCTATAAATATTCTAATTTTGCATCGTTACCATTATTTCATGTGAATCATCAAAACACGCAAGAAAATATTAAATTTCAGGCAGGCAACAGTCATGCAAACACCCAGATTTTATTTTAATTTAAGCTCTGATCTAGGCGTTCACACAATTAATTCACACACGCACATTCATTAAATATAAGATAACGATGTGTGTTATCTTGTCATTTTTATAAAATCAGAAAAATTCTTCAAATAATTCCGAACCTTAATTCCCTTAGTGTGTATCAGGTGCACCTACAATAAAATAAATATTATAAATACCCTTGTAACATATTTAAATATTAATATTAATATATTATGTACACAATAAATGTACACAGCTCCAAAATTATGTTCACTGGGGATAAATCCCCTTTTCTCTTTTCTTTCCCACTGAGCAATACGGGGGGCGGCTCGGGTCGAGTTTTGAGGCGGCGGCCGGGGCGGCGATCATCGGCAGCGGCTCCGGCGAGACAGAGCAAAGCTTGGGGCAGGCCTGGGGCGAAGGCGGGCGTGCGGTGCAAGGCAGGGACAAGCGGCAGCGGGGCTCGGGGAAGGCGACGTCGGGCGAGGCAGGGCAGGCGGTGGCGGCAACTGCTGGAGGCGGCAGCGGGGCACAAGGCGGCGGCTGCGGCCTCCAAGCCTGGGCTTC
>JAOVYX010002437.1:0-11790 GCA_035668315.1 Drosera spatulata
GCTGAAAGGACAACTTCCTCCGTGGTTGCGAAGGATGCATAGATATCCCACTCTTCTTCACTTCCACCATCATGGTTAGTGCGGGTCACCATATTTCCTTCAATATTTTTCTTCTTAAACCAAGAGTCACGGACGATGTGATCCTTCTTACCACAATTATAGCATTTGAAATGTTTCTTATGCATATCTCTAGAATTATTCATCCTTTTTGAGCCATACATATTGGGCTCAAGGATTGATCTTGAATTTGAGTTTTTTTTGGATTGGTGTTGAACCTTCAACAATAACATATTCTGGGAATCACTATAGGTGATCCCGCAGCTCCACCATTGGACTATGAATTCAAGATGATTAAATGTGTTGGAAGGAAGATATGCAATCTCACCAAGGACCACTTAATAAATGTGCAAAGAACAGAGCAAAAGCTACTCCGGCTCAAATCATCAAATACCCAAAACAACATTCATAAAATGCCGATGATTGAACTCCAATTCAACAGCACAAGAGTGAATCCAAATACAAATCCCTTTTCAAAGAAAAAAGAAAAATCAGAAAGGCACCAGAGCGTAGCTTCCTGGGAACAGAGGAGTGATCATCTGGATTGCGATCCGCAAATATCTGCAAAACAATATCATTAAATATCTCACAAGAGAATCGCGAGGCATCCATCAATTTAAACCAACTCAAGAAAAAATAATTAAAAACCCAACAATGGCAAAGCAATATTTGTGCCTACCTTGTTCGGAACCATAATTTTCCGGCGACCATCGGCGCGCATTTGGGCTTGGCTCGGACTATCCTTGTCTTCAACCGCACTCGATCTCCTCACCGGTTTCTTCTGGCCCTTGGATTTCTCACCACGGTTTGGCTTTTCTCCACCATCGCTCAACCCTTTTCACAAAAACCAAAACACCCACGACATGAAAAACAGTTTCAGAGTAAGAAAACAGCGAAAACACGAGAGATGCGTGACCCACAAATAGGGAAATTACGATACCTGAAAGTACCATTTCATCTCAATGAGAATGCGATCGACACCCCCAAAACAAAAGGACAAGAATTCATCTACTTCGTCAGTTTCGATTGACAGAGACGTGAAAAATACTGATAACAGAAGAATAATTCATGACGATAGATGTCAATGAAAATTGGGTTACCACTTACCAGAAGAAGACTTGCAGTTGGTGGTGGTGTCGTGTCGCGAGAAGCGACTGAAAACACGCCTCACTTCTCGACCACTGTTTTCCATTTCGGATCTTCACTCCCTATTATGAGTCCCCAAAATCAGATATCATAGAACACATTCAAAATTGAGATGAGGATGAAGACGATGATGATCGTTGATGAAAAGCGAGATAGGTGGAGTAGAAAAATGATGAGAAGTGAGAGTGGGAGCGAGAATGGAGGCGAGAGCAGCGATTCAGTATTCTCTCGAAATTAAATGTAAAGAGAGAGATCGAGGGAGGAGAGAGAGCGTATGTGTGTCTGTTTCTCCGTGTGAGTGAATGTAAAGCGAGAGAAATGCGGAGGAGAATGGTATGAAACCCAACCGAAAAAGTTGGAGTCGAGCATCGGAAAAAGTGCAGAAAAGCGATTTTCGAAAAAGAGGAAAATAAAATTAAAAAAGGAGCAGAATTCGTTTCACTTCTTCTTCGAAATCAGAGAATCTGGTTCTACACCCAAACAGACAAGTACTATTCACTCAATTACTGACTCAGCCCTCGACAGTATGCAGTATACACAATCACGATGGAAGATGAAAAACGAAATTGAGAGGAGAAGAAATAGAAAAATCATTGCAACGATCGATCTCAAAACTCAAAACAACTTTATACTATATCTGCAACCTCGCCATTGCTATCGTCGATTTCATCGTTTATGGATCGATCGGATCCGTTTCATCGGAATTGGAAACAGAGAAGACGAAGCAAAGGTAAACTGGAAATCACAGAAGCAAAATTACGCTGATCAACTTTCAGCATGAAATCAGGGAGAATGGATGTGGAGAAAAGGCAAAGCTTCACTGTTTCATATGCTCTTTCACTCTACAAAACTAAATATTCTCTCTCACGCATTACAATCCCCATCACTGGTTGCTTGCTTGCATTTATAAAATATAAGGGGAGCGTGGAACGCAAAGGATAAAGCCATCGAGGGTGGATGAAAACGCCACTTGAAACGTGACATTAATGATTGTGATCTGTTAGCGTGGCTCTTTATCCAGAGGAGGCCACTGTGACACACCACTGTTCATGGACAAAGGTTCAGTGACCGGGATCTAGAATGTTGGTGTGTCCCAATTGGGCCGCCCTTGTCAACCCAGCCTAAGTTGGGCCTCGTCGAGCCCGAATGACAATCTAAGAGACGATTTAGGTTGGGGGCTGTGTTTAGGCAATACGATTAAATCCCAAAACATCAAATCCTCTTTATAGGATCATTTGAGAACCCGTCTTTTACACGTTGATCTCTCATCTTCAATCCGGAGGAATCAATAGAAATGACAAACATTTAAATTGAGTCTGAACAAAATACATATATAAATTATGATTAATTTTTAAATCAAAAACTTCAACTGATAGGTTATTTATAACTCTCTTACACACACATATATATGTGTGTGTGTTCTCTCTTTTTCTTCACGATCGATGTGAATGAAGTTACTCACATATATCTTCAACATAGAACATAAACTTAAGATCATCACATAACTCTGAAATTCCACACAAGAATAAAATTCATTATTTTTGTAAGAACCAACCAATATTAAATACAAGCTGCTACCACTGCCATCGGATACATGATGTATAAGCTATTGATACATATGGACTTTACGTGGTAAAATTGAACTCATGTGTACGCACTCCCTTCATATACATAATTTTCCAGCTTATTCCGGGGACTTTAGCTTCTTACATCCTTCCACAGGATGTTCACAAGGAGCTAGATCTTGCTCCTTGAATATATAGGTAGATTTTTGTAGGTAAATCAGGGGCACTTGCGTTGACCACCGTGTGTCGTCTGGTTGTAGCAGGGGCAGACATCCTGGTTGCCAGAAGTCCCCGGAGGAACGCAGCTGCAGCGAGCACAGCATGTCCCGCAGGCCCTTTTGCACACATTGGGTCGTGATGACAATCTGCACCTCGCGTCACATGCTGCCCCACAATCTGCACCAATTCGACTCGAATTATTTTGTAGTTCTAAAAATTAATCTGACGACTTGAGACTATCTCGTGATCATATAGTCGCAACATACCTATTGTTTGGAGAACAGATCTCTTTGATCCAGCAGTATTATCAAGCTGCACAAGTAGAAGCAAACAGATCAACATCTAATGAGCATGAAAAATAGTTTCTGAACTTGTATTTGAATTTTTGATTTCATGTACTGTATTGTTATTTACAATATACTGCTCATTATGAAGAGAGAGCACATCGATACATGAAGGTGAACAGGGAAATCACGAAGCTGAAAGTGTTAAATATATAGTAGTACTGTACCATGTCTCGAGCATGAACCACTTGAACGATGAGGACGAAGAGAAGAAAAGCAGCTATTAGAGGCTTTGGGATGGCCATGAATATTGAACTCAGGAAAAGCATGTAGAGAGTGTAGAACTTAAGGAGGATGATACCAATCGTAATACTTGATATTATTCAATGGAACACTATAACTTGAGACATAAGACTTTAAAACTTTTAGGTGGGAGACTCTTTGTTATTGGAATGCTTGAGTCTTCTTTGGGTTGGTGTTGGGCCTTCAACACTTTCCCTCAACACCGACCCCTCTTGCTTCCATTCTCAGTAGTCGACAGAACTCTTTGAACTTCGCTTGGTTGAGTCCCTTGATGAATATATCTGCTATTTGATTCTTCATGTTGATTGACTTCATCTTCACCTTCTCTTGTAGCACTTTCTCCCTGAGAAAGTGATGATGAACTTCCACATGCTTAGTCCTAGCATGAAAGACTTGATTTTCCGCCAAGCATATTACCGATAGGTCATCACAATGTAGTGATATTGCATAGTCGATTGATTGATGCAGGTCTTCAAGTAGTTGTGTCAGCCATGTATTCTCTTGAGCTGCCATAGCACCGGCCCTATACTCAGCCTCTATTATGGATAACGATACAGTTAGTTACTGTATCAAGAGATTGCTCCAGATCCAAGACTGAATGTATAACCTGTTGTTGATCTTCTTGTGTCTGAATCTCCCGCATAGTCAGCATCGCAGTGACCGACTAATATGCCATCACTTCTATTCTTATATGAAAGACCAAGATCAACAGTGTCCTTGACGAACCTGAGTATAGGTCTCACAGCTTCTAAGTGAGGTTTCCTTGGAGTTTGTATATATTGACTCACAACTCCAACAGCAAAGGATATGTCCGGTCGAGACATGGTTAGGTAGATTACACTACCCACCAGCTGTCGATACATGGCTGGATCCTTTAACTCCTCGTTTTCATATGCACACAACTTAGGTCTTTCCTCCATTGACGTAGCAATGGGCTTGTAGCATCTCAAATCTTTGCAAGAGGTCCTTGACATATTTCTGCTGACACAAGATTATACCTTCTTTGCTTTGATCGATCTCGAGGCCGAGGAAGTGCTTAAGCTCTCCAAGTTCCTTCATCTGGAATCTGACTGATAGATTCCTTTTTGTCCTCTTGATTTCTTCTTCATCGTGTCCTGTGATGATTAGGTTATCCACATATACGAACACCACCAATGTCTTTCCATTGGTATTCTTTAGGAAGAGACTGAAGACTGTGGGAGCAATAGAATACTCACATTGAAGGAGGAACTCTGCTATTTTGCCGTACCATGCTCTCGAAGCCTGCTTTAACCCGTAGAGTGCCTTCTTGAGTTTGCACACGTACTCTGGATGATCTATGCATTTAAACCCCTTGGGTTGCTCCATGTAGGAATGCATTCTTCATATCCATCTGCCAAAATTTCCATTCTTTCATGACAGTTAGAAAGATCAGGACTCTTATTGTAATGACTTTTGTCATTGGATTGAAGATTTCTTCGTAATCTTATCCATATTGCTATGAGAACCCTCAAGGAACCAAACGAGCCTTGTATCTCTCTATAAACCCATCAGGCTTGGTCTTCACTTGTAAACCCATTTAGTTGAGATGCGCTTCACATCTTTGGGTTTTGACACTAGCTCCCATGTCTGGTTCTCCTTCAAGGCCTTATACTCTTCCTCCATGACCTTGATTCATTCTTCACTCCTTAATGCCTCTTCATATGTTGATGGCTCTTTAGTATCTTCATCTGCTGCAATTGCTGCATTTGCATATTTTGGAATTGGTTTATTCTCCCTCTTTGATCTTCGCAGTTGCTGGCCTGGATCTACTTCAATCCCTATTTGTGCTGGTCGTTCCTCTTCTATCATCTTGGTTTTCTGAGTAGTTTTTTCGTACACTCACTACAAAAAAAATTAGCATTTAACGACGAAAATATTTCGCGACGGATAAAATCCGTCCTCATTTTTCAAACTTATCGACGGAATCCGTCTCTAAATATTTTTCCAAAACAACTTAAAAAAAAAACTAGTTAGCGACGGAAAAGTCAAAGTCCGTCACTAAATTAAATGAATTTGATAACAGATTCCGTCACTAACATTATAGCATAAAATCACTAATTAAATTTAATATTTTAGAGATGGATTCCGTCTCTAAAATAAATTGTTTACGATTTCTATGGTTCTTTAGCGATGGATCAGTCATTATATATGTGCCATTCCAACTTAGGAAAACATTTAATATATTAACGACGGAATACGTCGCTAAAATAGGCTTTTAAGGGTTTTCAGGTTTTTTTTAGCGACGGATCCGTTACTATATGTGTCATTCCAACACTTGAGAAAAGAATTAAACTGATTTAATAAATTAACGACGAAATCCGTCGTGGGTGTAAAGGGTTTCTATTATTTTAACGACGGATCAGTCGCTAACATAAGGACCTGTTATTTTAAACCACATTTGATATTTTTAAATAAGGAAAAAAAATGTTTTTTTGATATATAAAATATGATTAGAGACGGATTCTGTCGTCAAAATATTTTTAATAATTATTAGAGACGGATTCCATACCTAAATTTTTTTTATATAGGTTAACCTACATTTTTAAATATTTATGCATGCATACTTATCATATAGAATGATGTATATAGCATACTTAAACCAAAACACATAAATTGAAATATTTGCATGATTTAGGACATATTTTACTAAAATTTTAGTTGATTATATTAAATTCTCTATGTTTAAATATTAATACTTTGTAAAAATTTATAAATGAAAATCAAAATATAAATTGAAAAGATTAATTTAATATTATGATAAAGTTAAACCCAAAATCACATCGGAAGTAGCAACTGTTGGCATCTGAGCATGGTGCTGATGGGGTGGTCTCTTAGATATCGTACGATATCGGGGAGAACCTCCTGAAAAGGTGGTTTATCGATCCTGTCATAATACACAGATCACAAATAGCTGCACAGAATAGAGATAAGGGGAAGGCTACACACACGCAGGGTAGCGCATCTACCATCCTTGTCGAGAAACGTCTGGTAAATTAAATTTCTTTGTAGTCTTTTTTTCCTATTCATTTTGTCCTAAATATCTTAATGCATATAATTTCATGATTTTGTAATAAAAATATATGCAGGAGGTGAGCTTGAAGAGGAAAGCCACGCAGATGGAGGTGTATGTCGAGACTCACAAGAAGTCCGATGCCCCGAGCGTAGTGGAGGTGATAAAGGCGGGGAAATCGCTGGCGGATATTCCTCTCGTTGACGAGACGACGACTCAATTTAGGATAAATTTAATATTTTTTTTTCTTTTAATAAATATTGAATTTTATGTCTTTTTTGATTTTTTTTAAATGTATTAAATTTATTTATTAACAATGATGTTGTAAGATGTATTTTATGAGAGATTTAGACAGATACCTGAGTCCCAAGTGGATGAGAGCATGGATCCCGAGGATACACAGCAGCAAGTTGTTGTTGTCACATCCAAGGCCTATATCGAGGTTGCTGGCACGACGAAGGAAAGGATGTACGGTCTTGGTTCTGCAGCGACTCAATTATCATAAGTCCATGCTCAGTCAGACATCCAGGATAACTCATTCCCTGTCATGTCATTCTGTGCCTGAGGATTATTATCGTCTACAAGAAGAAGTCGTCAAGTTCAGAGACACCGTCGCCACACAACAGCATGCCTACAGTTCCCTCCAACAGACGGTTGTCGGCCAACAAGAGGATACAAACATGCTGCGACGACAGAGGGCACTGCTCTTCGCCAAGATGGGGATGGATCCTTCAGCAACTTGTCAGGCACAGGCTGGGATCTCTTTGCCTCGATTTTCTCCTCCACTAGATGACGATGCAAGCCTTTCCGAACAACACGATGTATGATTAACAGGATTGTAAAACTTTATCAAATAAACTGTATTTTAATTGTAAATTTTTGAAATAGAATCTAATTTTAGTTTGATTGTAATTGACGTTTAATACAGAGACCTGTATTTTTCCCCGATTTTTATATTTTATATTTATTTTTTAAATAAAATAGTATTTAGCGACGGAAATCCTTCTCTAAATAATATCTGAAGAAAGATAAAACTTAGCGACGAATTTCGTCGCCATAAAGGTCCATTTTTTTCCCACTTTGCATTTAACAAAAATATTTAGCGACGGCTTTCGTTTCTACAGTCTTAAAAAAATTAACATTTTAACGACGGAATCCGTCGTTATAAAAGGTCCATTTTCTTTTTTCCATTTTGAATTTAATAAAAATATTTAGCGACGGATTCCGTCTCTACAGTCTTAAAAAAATTAACATTTTAACGACGGAATCTGTCGCTATAAAAATCTATTTTCTTTTTCCCATTTTAAATTTAACAAAAACATTTAGAGACGGATTCCGTCGCTATAGTCTTTAAAAAAATTAACATTTTAGCGACGGATTCCGTCGCCATAAGAGGTCCATTTTCATTTTTTCGTTTTGAATTTAACAAAAACATTTAGCGACGGACTTCATCGCTAAATGTTTTTGTAAAAATTGACATTTTAGAGACGAAATTCGTCGTCAGATAAGAACCATTTTTATTCCTTATTTAAACAATAAATATTTAGTGACGGAAAGTCAATCCGTCGCTATAATTTTTGTACGTTGACAACGGATCCGTCGCTAAAATTGGTTGGCGACGGATTTAGCGACGGACATTTCCGGCGCGGAAAGTCGGGGGCGTTACACACCATGTTCCCTTAAACATCTTTTTTCTTAAACCAGCAGTCACGTGCCATGTGATCTTTCTTACCACAATTATAACACTTAAAGTTTTTCCTATGGGTGTCTTTCGGTGACCAATCTCTTCTATCTTGAGTTTGCTTTGCTCTCCCTGAATGTGTATTCTTCTGTTGATGTCTTCTTACGTTACTTCTCTATTTCTCACTAAAGAGTGCTTCCTCTTTAGTCTTTATGAAAACACCCGTCATTTGTTTAGCCAAAGTTTCTTGGTTGGCCAGCAGACTCTCCAGATCTGTGATAGATGGTGGAGTAGGCCACCCTTGTATAGCCATTACAAAGATGACATATACTGACCTCAATTCATGGATGATGATTCTTCTCATTCTGAACTCACTAATTTTGGATTCTGGATCTAATTGAGATATGTTCTGACATAAATTTCTTACTTTTGTGAAGTATTGGTTGATAGACATACCTCCTTCTTTTGTAGACATCAACTCATTCTCCAAGAGTTGGAGTCTAACATCATACTTCTGCAAGAAGAGCAACTTGAATGTGTCCCATATCTTCTTTAGAGTATCTGCTTCACGTATGTGTTCAATCAACTCTTTTTTAATGGTTGTCTTAAACACATACATAGCCTTCACAACTTTGATCTTCCACTTTTTATATGCATCGGCATTCTCTATAGAGAGTGGTGTAATCTCATTACCACTCACAACCTCCCAAAGATCTTATCCTTGCAAATAGGATTCTATGTATGTACTTCAATAACTATAGTTGTTATCATTGAGTTTTTTTAAGCCTTCGGTTGTGTTCGATAAATCCGTCATGACTCCTTAGTCTCGAAGTAATCGGATCGACGATCTTACACCAAGTTAACAATCTCGGCTTTGGTACTACTTGTAGAATTTAAGGAGGATGATACTAATCGTAATACTTGATATTACTCAATGGAACACTATAATTTGAGACACAACACTCTAAAACTTTTAGGTGAGAGACTCTTTATTATTGAAATGTTTGAGTCTTTTTTTAGTTGGCGTTGGGTCTTCAATAAAAAGGAGTATGTCTATATCGCTAATGTTGTCTTTGCAATGTGATGTCAACAAATTGCAGCAATGTCCCTTACATACAGATAGTTAGCTAGTGAATTAGCTAAGCTGATATGATCAAATGAGTACAAGCAATCAATTAATTGATTAGTTAATTAGATTAAGAAGCAAAGAGGAAGATGCTTGATTTCCTGCCAGCTTTCAAAAGAGACTGCCTGCCCCAGAATGTTCTTGCAAAGTTTGGAGTTAGGTTCTTTTAGTGGAGCAGACACACAAAGTGGAGAAAAAGGAAGAAGAAGAAGAATGCTAATCGTCCACCAAGGCTTTCGTTTAATTCCAGGAATCTTTCATTGGTTCACAAGGTGGAGAGAGCTCAGATTTGGCCGCCCCCAGGTTAGGTATGTGAACGCTTGCAATCATACAGATGTGAAGTGATCGATGTTTTGGTTTCTCATCATCTTCGAATAGACAGCCGAAACTAGCCATTTAAAATTAACAAGTAGTCGTTGGAATTTTCAGTCACAAGATATGAGCGTATGATTTGACCTCAATTTCAAAAACTTAATCTACTACCCTTCAGTCCCTTCCTGACTCCAAATAATTGGAACAAAGGGTAGATTTGTTTGGTGGTTGCCATTGAATAGGATTATAATAATTGAATAAATAATTTTATATTTTAAAAATAGATAATCTTTGTTTATTTGCGATAAGGTAGTTGTTTCGAATAAGAGTAATTTTTTATAGGTGAATAGGATCATTTAGTCTAATATAAAGTCCAAATCTTCCCAACAAATATGAGATGAAATTAAATAACACTATTTTATTTACAAGTAGTCTAATTCTATCATATTATTAATCTCGAGATTAATTACATCATCCGGGCCACCCTGCTAGTTAGTGCCGTGCATGGTGAGTGAATAAATTGGTCAAATAATACTCCTTTCGTCTCATTGAAATTATAATATTTTTTTTATCGTTTTATTTAAATTATAATCTTTTCTTATTTATAAATTTTTTTAATATTTTTAATTTATATTATATCAATCCATCCATCATCATTTTTTTTTCATCTTTTTCTATCTCATACTTATAAGGATAAATTAAATAATTTTTTTAAATTTAATACATATATAAATATATATATCGGATTAATCAAGGAAGGGAGTAATAATCCCATGCCTAACCCTATCCACTAAGCAGGAAAGCCTTCTAATGAACAGCTGTCGTTGTTGTTGGTCCAGTGATTTCAAATGTAATCCACTCGGAAAATAAAACCATAAAGAATCCTTGGGGGTTGACCTCACGGTTTACTTGTGTTGACCACGTTTCTTCTTTAATCAAAACGACAGGTCATCGCAGCTGGCAACTCATATAGAGCCACGCTTTCCCAAAGGATTACTCCCACAACTAGCACATCGTATGCAGTACTGGTGCAGACGGACCCTCGACATATCGGAACGTACTCTATAATTGATACTTCGATGGATTAGAATATAATATTACTAATGTTGTGGTTATCATGATATAAATCAAATCAAATCAAATTATAATTTATTTAGAATCAAATTAGAAAAAGTTAACAATGATGTCACAGAGCCTATTGCACAGCAAAGTTTAGATACTCTTTTTGCAAAGCGTCCACATCTCTTTCCACCCGGTCCGCTCAAATAGTCAATTTGACTGACATGCCACTATCCTTCGTCAACCCATCGTTTGATCATCTAATCTTTTTACTGTTCTAAAATAAAGTACAATTATTTTGTTTAAAGTTGGTCCAAAATAAGAGAATTATTTTATCTCATAACAAATACAATATGTGTTTAATTTGAATATCTCATAAAAATTATACTCTTTCTATTTCATATAATTTACAACATGTATATATTTTATATTATTCTATATGTATGAATATAAGTGTTATTTTTATATCAAATCACGTGTGATCGTTCCGCAACATATATTAGGTTGAAATACGTAACTTATTCAACCACTGATGTTCCACGATAATTTTACAGAAAATTATATTTGATCGACGTTGCACGTGTGTCAAACTTTATATCGACACGCGTGTAAAATCAAAATATTGTAAAGTATATGGGACATAGGGAGTAATATTTTCGAAAAAAATTTCCTACAAAACTATCAAAACACCCATATTTTTTATTTTATATCATATCAACTCATCCAATTACTTTTTTTTTTCTTTTTTTTCTCATTTTTTTCTCACAAAAATAAAAGGTATAAAATGTCATTATTCATAAAATTTAACACACATAAATTATCATATCGGTTAATCCGTTAAATTTATTATAGGACAAAGTGAGTATATGTTAAAGGATATTATGCCTATATAAATGTCCAACTAATAATTAATAGGTTATTTCATTAAAAATGATATCCATAAATGATCATTTATCTTTAAATATTAATGTTACACATATGATATTATAATGAAATTTTGATTGCTA
>JAOVYX010002438.1:0-11789 GCA_035668315.1 Drosera spatulata
GATTACCTCGGGGTGGAAGCGAAGAAAAGGAAGTGGGCTAAGCGCAAGCTCCCGTGGACCAAGATTGAAGCAAACGATGAGAAGACATATGAACCCCTCAAATGGAAGAGGAACCAATTGGCTGCAGCACAATGATGGATCATATCTTCCTTTCTTTAGATGCTCCTCGCACAGGCAAGGAGCTTGCAAGGTTTATATTGGGTGTTCGAAGTAAATGGTCCTGTTTCTATCCCCTTTTCTTGCTTGGTCAGACACCCGGCCATTCCCTTCTCTACATAAGTTGAATTCATATCAGATTTATTCTGTTGGAAAACCACATGGAGGGCTGATTTTTCTCCTGAAAGTGTACTGGATATAGTATTTATCAAAGCTTGTTGTTTATTGGTCTCTACTAAAAATTAGATCACTGACGAGCTCTAAATTTTTAGTCTTGAGGATTATTCGAGCAAAAAGCATGAAGGATACAATGAGCAGTTTACAACAAAAGTTTGTATCGTTCTAATCATTTAGGCAAAGGATGCATGCTCCACCTTTAGTTAGCATAGCTTTTTTTTTTTCAGCTTGTGCACATCTCTTTCATTCCCATACCCCGCTCTGGACTAGAATCCTTGGCATGGGTAAATTGATTAGTCCTTGTCCTCCTAAGCAAGTGAAAGAAAAAGGTAGGAGTATATCTTTATAGCCCATGGTGAGTATTCTTATAAGTTTCCTGGAAGTATCCTATTTTAGCTGCCTGTTTGCTCTACCCAAGCCCTGATCAACGAACCTAGAATCCTTCAAGTTTTATTTGAATTTTCTCTCTAGTATTTAAATCGTAAAACCATCAATGTATAAATAATACCATTACCATGGACCTTCTGTATCTCTGAAATTCATAAGTCTGCCCAGTCCATTAGACAAGATTAAGAAACGGTATGCAAGTTCTTGCATGCTTATTACCCCATCCTTATAAATTCCTCTACTTTTTCAATGCATCAAGAAAAGCATGCGTCTTCGGACCTCTTTCCATGGCTAAGTGGATTAGATCACGGCCAGCATTGAATTCCCTTCCTCACAAAGATCACATCTTTATCATGAACAGTTAAAGATACGATGATAGGGCTAAATTACTACCAGCAAGCATTAAATTCCCCGAAAATCCTAATAGGCTAATTGGGTCCATCCATATGTACCCCGATCATATAAGGCAGCAGCTCAACATCATTGAGTACGTATGTGCATGCTAGTGGCCGGGTATGTTTTTGTTTTCGTGGGAAAAAAGATATGAACAACAAGGGAAGAAAAAATTAATCTGGATTGATCTAGTGGTGTTCAATTCAACCTTTTTTTTGAAGGTTTTGGGTTCGAATCTCACTAGTCTCAAAATCCTAGTTGATCACGCCGGTTGAAGCTTTATCCGATATTGATAGGGACGTCTTGTCAATGTTGGACATCATCCGGCTCAAAGAGTGGATCCGTCGGCCCTGGCCATTCATGGTTAGGGCAAGAGGATGTTGTTTCTACTCGAACACGCTTCAATGGAGTGTGAGTCTACCTTATCCTGTTGCCCGGGGGTTTCAGTGACATTTCATATGGTTTAAAATTAGTAAATTTCAAATAGTACCATGTTAATGTTAATGTTTTTTTTTCTTAATGACAAAAATTAGTGTAAATGTTTTTGGCATATGAATTATGCAACAACTCAAAAAAGAAAAAGCATATTAAGTACGATGAGTGCAATCCAGTTGGATAGAAATGATAGAAGCATATGGGTGTGTTTAAGCAGAGTATTTGCGGTTTGCCTATAACCGATTACGCATATTGGGTAGGATGTTACCTACTGGCATTTTGATTTGGTTAGCAACTTTTGTTTTGGTATCCTTGCTTGTGAATAATGGTGGAGGGGATGATCACGAACGAAATGGTCCTGTCATGTGTGCAACGAGTACGGGGTGCAGTGCAGATGCCCCCTCCTCATCCATCCGTGGAAGGTGGTGTAATATGGGAGGATGGGCGAATTGGCGGGGGTTGAGGGGGTCACCGGTCACCAGAGCAACACAAGGAGAAGAGAACAAACAAGTTATTGATGATGCCCTCTCTCGCTCGCTCCCTCTCTCTGTGGCTGATGAGCATTATTATCGCCGCTACAGAGAGCACTGCCGTCATCATCTGTCTCTCTTGTCCTTCTTCTCCTCCAACCCATTCCTCCATAATAACTAAGTCCATCCTCCTCGGTCTCCCAACCCAAACACAATTACTCGTGTTTGTCCCCAATCTCCTGCTGCCTTGTTGTTGATTCTCTTGTCTCCTCCATTAATTCAATTCCAATCCAATACCTGGCTGCAATTACTAGTTACTTGTGAGAGACGACAAACGACAAACCCGCCAGCCATTGTTCCCCAATCGCAGGCCAGATACGATCCTCCCTCCCATATTCCCATATTCCCATATTCGTCTCTCTGGCCAAGCAAGCGAGAAGGCACCCAAGATCCTATCCCCAAGGCACTCTTCTCTCTCCAGTATCTGCTGCTGCAGCGGCCCAGCAGGTATTTCTCCTTGTTTGTGGGCGTGAGGTGAGGTTGCAGCGCTTGGACCGGCTGACTCCGAATTATGGGAAATGGGATGCCTACATTTGTAATACTACCTCTGTATCGTGTGATTTGGTACCTTACTTGATCCCAGGATGTACAATTAGTTGTTTAATTTCATTGCTTGCTGCAATCAAAGGAGGTAGTAAACGGAAGGAAGCCAATGGAAGCGAAGGGTATTTACTAGTAATACTTACTACCACTGCAGCCATCATGTGGAATTGTGGAATTGGATGGTTACTTAATTTCTTACTTATTACCCTTCTAATGAATTGAATTGAATTGAATTGAATTGAATTGAATTCATTGCTTGCTGCTTCACACCATGCATGCATCTCCCTGTTTCTTGCTCCACTTCTTTTCTTCTGCTGTGTTAACGAACAGATGCATCCTAGGCTCGCCATTATAGATTGATTGTTTACTCCTTGCTGTGATCTAATTTTTCCTCTGCTGTCGAAGCTTTGATTGAATCTTATTAAACAATCACTGCAGGTTGGTTCTGCAAATTTTCTTCAATTCCTCACTGCTTTGTGCAACTTGTTCTGTACTTGCACAAAATTTCTAGCTCATTTCTTTGTTGCTGCAACTGCTCCTCGTGTTTAACCATCAATGATGCTTGTTAGTATTTGCCATATTATGCTTCTTTCCGATTTAGTATAATGCATTTCTCCTTCCATATTTCTTTGAAGAATTGTTACGGAGTCTAGCTTTTGCTGGTTTGAGTATGATCAGGTTGCATCTCATGTTATGCAGATCGTGATTAGGCAACTCAGCCACTTATTTCACGATATGTATTTCTATTGACCTCACCTGGTACAATGGAAAACAAGCAACTCAATTTGGGTGTGCCTCTTATATCAGCAAGAAGGTATTCATCCCCTCAAAGGCTTAACGTCAGAGATATCGAGGATGATTCTTTTTCCAAAGGTAGCAGCATGCCTTATCAACAGAAACCAGAATCCATGATGGACGAGATCGTGAAACCGGGTTCTGTTCCATTCCGTTGGGAACTAAGTCCTGGTAAATCCAGGGATATGAGTCAACCCCTGATTCAAAAACCAGAACCGCCTTCTGCTACTCCCAAGCTTCCACCATGGAGGACCTTTGACATTGTGCCTTGGTCCTCCTTGAAGAAGTCAGGGAAATCAAAACCAGTTCGAGATCAAGACAAGCTGTCAGGGGAGTTGAATTTCATCAGGACCAGGAACAAACCATCTGACGGGTCAAAGATTCTTAGGCCCCTAAACAAATTATCCAGCAAGATGAGTGCTCCTAGGCCACTGAGCACTTACTCTGCAGAACTCAATTCATCTAAGGAAAGGAAGCTCTCTTCTTCACACATCAGCAGCTTGTCTAGGCTGGAAGGTTCGAGAGCAGGATTCAGAACGAATATTTGTTCTGATCCTGACAAAGACGATGCTGCTTATACCAATGTAACCAACTCGTTCTCCCATCGGGAACCATTCTCCCTCTGCTGCAATGTTGATGGTGTTAGGTCTCCTGGAAAAATTCCTGCAGATGAACAAGCAAAGGAGTTCATAATGGGTCGTTTCGTACCAACTGCCAAGGCCATGACTGTGGAGTCTCATCATTATGCCTCAAGGAGGCAACTTGTGGTTGTTGGACAGTCCTGTGAGGTTAATGCATTGACCTCGACTGTTGAGTTGCCTAAGCCAACTAAAACTGATACAGAAACCATGCCATATAGAGAGTATGGTCTTGAGGCAGGAGAAAGTGGAGATGAAGACATTAGCTGTGATCTTCCCAGTAGTGTATCTGTGAAAGCATGTGGATTCTTGCCTTGGTTCCGCCCCAAAAGCACTTCCCTGTGCCTATTGAATCCAATTCCCGCCATGAAAGTTGGAACTAAAGCTGCTTTCTCCTCTGCTAGTAAGGTTGGCAGGCTGGTCAAAATTATGCCTGAGAAATCTCCGGGAAGAATTTGTGCCAAGGTGATTGGAATTTCTCGGTCTCTTTCCATTTATCTCCAATTTGTTTTGGCTTTTGGGTTTTCCTTTCCCTTTTTTTATTTCATGGAAGGTCAGGGATAAGAGGTTGATTATGGAGGGATTCGTTTGTTCAGCTTCATGGATCCAATTTGGTTACTTCGTATGCCTAAAATTGACGTCAGAATGTCTCATGCTCATTTGAATTATGTTTGCTTTGAACAGAAGAAGGAAGTGGATGCTAAAGTATATGCATCTAAGCTGCATACTATTGAGGATAAGCGAACTGGCAAATCTAGGCCTATGTTTTACTCTGGAGAACTGCAACCCAAAAGAAGCCTATCTCCCACATGCAGAAACTCTAGTCAGCCGAGCATATCGCCAAATAGTAACACATCTCCTCATCGTCTTTTCCTTAAAGGATCAGGCTTTGTCCCAGTACCTAAACTGGTTAACCAACCAAAATACTGGGAGCCCATGCCGCTTGATGACGGATGTAAGAAATCTAAAGAACCATCTTTTGGAGAAAGAAGCTCCACAGGCCATGCCCACGCTATCCCAGTTGCTGAAAAGACATTATATGTCGATTCTGAAAGCACTGATAGAGTTTCTCGACCTGATTCCAGTACATCAAAGAGCAAGAGCTCTGCAGGCAATGGTGCCAGAGCAGCTCCAATTTGCCAGTCATCATTGCACGTAGAACGGTGGGATATCATGAAAGCAAGAGGTATATGCAGCTCCCCAATCTCTGTGGTCGTTGATGGGAGACATGAATCAGACGGCACGACAAAATTCAATACGTCAAGGAATGGAACCGTAAAAGTGCTTGCTGATGGGAAGTGTAAAAATCTGAGTGGGCAGTTGTTGGAGAAGATAGATGATCAGCGCCACCTTGCACCACCTTTACTGAAGTCACCTTCTGACTCTTGGCTTTTGCGTAGCTTAAGTTCAGGATCACCCAGAAACTCATTTTGCATCCTCATGCCTCCAGAACAAGACGCGATTAAAGATGATGAATGCCCCAATGCCCACTCCTGGTGTTGTGAGGTAGACACTGTTGAAAAGATGTGGTTTGCTGTATGACCTTAATCTCTTATTCACAGGTGATTCTTGGTCATTCGAGCTAAAGCAAATGCTCCGTTGTAAGTCACTGAGATGCACCAACTTTTGTCCATCTCGTTGGTAGGAGATAGTGACCCATGTTGTACCCTCGCAATCTAGGAACTGGAGTGTACGATATTATGTTACCTGAAATTGCCCAATCTGAAGGTTCTTATTTGTGGCGAAGTGGTTGTCCAATGTTTTTAATGGATCGACCTGTGTTGAATGTTGTCGTCAGGATTGATATTGTCAAATACGGGGTGCATGTTCCTGGTCTTTTATTTCCATTTTATTTCCAGTTGGGTCCTGTCATCGTTTATTTCCAGTGGAGAATATTAGAGTACTATATACTGCTATCACTTATGCTTCGATCTGAATAAATATTGGTGTTATGTCTTGTTGCATTGGTCTGGTGACCTTTATTGGCATGTGGAAGTCTTTAGTAAAACCGATCATGTTATTGTTACACTCTGCATCTCAATTCACGAAGTATGTTACACTCAAATGCCGATTCTTTACGTGGAAGTTTCCTGGAGGACGAATCTCTTCCAATGAAACTGCTCCCACTCACTCACTGTGAGAGGTTGAGAAGCGAGCAAAAGGCTACCCAACAATGAGTAGAAGGAAACAGGCAAGACTTCTATGTAGCGTAACAAACACTCATCATTATCAAGATGTTGATCCTAAAATTTGATCATCAATACACACATATAGTTGAAACCCTATAAAGCTATTATCTTTTGTTTGATAACAAGACATTGTCACATGGGATCAAACAATTTTGGTGCTCCTTATGGAATGTTAATTTTAAGATTTATTGCATTTAGGTTCCATCTTTATGGCCATGAATTCGTTAACATTTTTGTCCTATGATAGTATAAAATGAAGAATCAGAAGGGTGGTATAAAAGGAGATTTCAAATGGAAGAGAGGTCCATACCCAAAAAAAAAATTGAAGAGAGGAGAGGAATATAGGCTGTAGAGGAGAAGACGTGGGTGTGGGTGTGGGTGTGGGTTTGGGATTTGGTGGTGCGGTTGTTGAATCAAATGATGGCGAGAGGACGACAGATTAACAAACAAATATACCAACTGCAGAAAAAGGCAAGGGACGAAGAGGAGAGAGGAAGCATAATACGCGAAAAAAAGGAAGAACAAAAGATTCAAAGGGGGAGAAAAATTCAAGAACATATAGAGAGAAATAGGAGAAGAAAGAAGAGGGGAATCGATCGATGTTGGGCATTTGAGAGCTCATCTTCCTTCGACTCAAAGGGGGCGGTCGAGGAAGGGCTCTGACATCTTCCAACTTCCAATCCAACCCACCACAGGGCACTCATTTTCCCACAACAAAGATCAGATATTGATCATCATCATCATCATCATTTATCACAATACAACTATTCATACATTTATCATTATCAATTTTCCTCTTTTGATTCCATTGCTGGCTTCCTGTCCCTTCTTTGCCTTAAATCCTCAATTCAGGATTTAGGGTCAAATTATTCAACAAGCTATTTCCTCAAAGTTTCCATCTTTCGCCTCTTCATTTCAGGTAATCTCTTTCTTCATGGATTGCTTGTTGATGGGTTCATTCCCTTCTTCTGTCCCTTCATTTGAACAGAAGATTTCATGATCTGGGTTTTTAAGATTTCATCATTTCATTTGGACATGGGGTGGGTTGATGTTGATCTGATGTGTAATGTGCTTTTTGATTGTTTCAGCAATACGATCAATCCCAGAAGTTGTTCCCCGTGAAGTAAGCGGCGCACATTGTTGATATAGATGTGTTTCTTGTGGGAGGCCAAATTTTCACAAAATGTGCAACTTTGATCTGATGCTGCAATCCCTTGGGAGCTCTCTTACTCTTGATTTTGCTGTATTTTTGTAGTGTGCATACCTTCTTTTGAGAATTGGGAGGAATTTTGTCTACATTTACCAATTTCAGCTGGGTTTTATCTGAGGTGAAGAAGGAGGGGAGTTTTCTGCTGAGAAACCTGGCGTTTTCTTGTGGTTACAAGAGATTCAGGTGCTGGCTTCTGGGGGATGTCATTCCTATCATTCTTACAGCATCGTTTGGTTGAAAAATCCATGGGAGGCAGATGGAATTCATGTGGCCTCCAGTTCATCTGCTTTGTTGTTCTGTTTCTGACTTCTGGACTTAGAGGCTGTTCATCACTTAATCTAGAAGGTATTTCTCATTATTCCAAAGCTTCAAGAAGTTCCACTTGTAATGTTCGGCGAACACTAGAGTTAGAATTTACATTAGTGGAGCTACATTTGTTGGTTTCTAAAATGCAGGACTCCATTTGTTAAAATTTTGGGGAAGGGTATACCTGGATCCACATAATGCATTTGCTAGTTGGAATCCGGACGATGGAGACCCCTGTATGTGGTTTGGCGTCCACTGTATTGACGGAAAAGTTCAGATGCTGTAAGTTCAACTGGTGCCTTTGAATTATCGTTATGGATACTTGAAGTGTGTAGTCTCTACAGCTGTCTTAAGATAAGGATTGTGCTCGTATTGATCTTTTCTTTCATCTTGCAGGAACCTGAGTGGACTTTCATTGGAAGGAGTATTGTCGCCTGAGCTTGGGGATCTTAGTGATTTGAGAGTTATGTGAGTATTAAAATGTTAGTGTTATTTTATTGAAAGATAGTCCGATGGATGATCAGATTACGAGGCCCGATTTTCAGATCCGAGCTTTTCCACATTCAGGCTTTGTCAGGTCGTTTTTTAAAAGATCTTTTTTTAAAGAAAAATAAGTAGACACGAACTCAGTGTTTACCTTAGCTTCTCACTTCTAAGCAGTACTCTATCACGTGCAGTCGGCTCTATGGGAATCGCTTCTCAGGTGTCATTCCTAATAAGCTTGGCAACCTCAAGAAATTGGAATTACTTGACTTGAGGGAGAATAATTTAACTGGAAACATTCCTGCTGAGATTGGAACAATGGCATCACTCCAATCATTGTAAGAGAATTTGATGGATAACGTTCTTCTTTGGCATAGGATGCCGGTTCTATCTGTGACCTAGGTGCTCTCTTGGTTCAGGTTGCTATGTGGCAATAAATTTGAAGGCAGCTTGCCTCAAGAGCTTGGGGAGCTTAATTTTCTCTCTGAGCTGCAGTTCGATCACAGCCTTGTATCTGTTTCTGCAAGTGAAATTGGCTGTATCAATAGAAAGATTGTTCCTAGGTAAGTGTTCTCTGTAATAATCATAGAAACTCTTGTGTGTGCTCCTCGCCCCGGGTTAGTATTACTTCTGTAGGAAATAGCATGCACAAAACTGACAGGAAGGTGAGACATGAATCCAGATACAGTTTAAAACTATTAGAAATTGTGTTCTCTAAATATAATCATTGGTTGATAATCCTTCTGAACCTTTCACCTGGAACTTAATATGTGCTTTGCTTTTTCCTTATGTTTTCTAAATATTAACATTGGTTGATAGTCTAGTTTTGCTTTGCAATTTTGTTAAATGAAATGGTTCTTTCTTTTATGTCTGAATTTTTTCTCCCTTACCTTTCAAGACCGACTTCCAGGGCGAACTCCTTGCATATACTGGAGGAGCAGGACCCTGATCTACAAAGTAAGTTGTACGCAATACTTCACTAGTGCGGCTTTACTTGTCAGCACTTTATGGAATATGCTTGTCTTAGTATTTTTATCTGGAATCAGGTCCACCGGAGTCTACTCTTGCTCAAAATGTTGAGAGTGTAGTCAGTGTTATCCATCGTGTATTACTTGAAGAATCAAGAAACCTCAAGGCTCTATCTGTTCCTTCTTCACCGATCACCCCAGTTCTGTCATCTCACAGTAGTGGGACTTTTCCTGCGATATTGAATGCGAGTGACCCTCTGCCTACACCTGCTCCAGATGTTCCCGCATCAGAAACAAATAATACAAGTCCTACTCCTAATTCTCATTCTGTTAGATCTAAGAAGATCTGGATATATGTGGCCACTGGTCTTGGTGTGGCCTTATTGCTTGCTGTTTTGGCGACCTCATTTTTGGTATGTAAAACTCAAGGAGTTAAGCCAATAGGACCTTGGAAGACAGGATTGAGTGGACAATTGCAGAAGGCATTTGTTACAGGTAACTTTATCTTTTAAGCTGTGAGATAGAATCTCTTGTCATTTTGGGTTCTTGAAGTTTAATGGTTTTGAAGTGCAGGTGTTCCTAAACTGAACAGGTCAGAGCTAGAAACTGCATGTGAGGACTTTAGCAATATAATTGAAACTTTTGATGAATGTGTCATGTACAAGGGAACATTATCGAGTGGAGTTGAGATTGCCGTTGTCTCAACCACAATCACATCTGCCAAAGACTGGTCAGAGGGAGCCGAAATTGCATACAGGAAGAAGGTTTGTGAAATTTATATGTCTAATTATTACTACATGATTGAGCGGCAAGCCAGCATTTTTGTAGGGTGCCTTTTAAAGTTCTTTTTGGTGTTTGATGTTGGCATTTCTCTTGACTTTGGCTGGGATAGATTGAGACACTGTCTCGAGTGAACCACAAGAACTTTATCAACCTTATTGGTCATTGTGAGGTGGAAGAACCATTTAGCAGGATGATGGTGTTTGAATATGTCTCCAATGGAAGTCTCTTTGAGCATCTTCATGGTAATAGCTGTTGTTGTCCATTATGTCACCACCTCTTGTTGTTTTCCTTTCACCTTGTTTCTTCCACTGCCATAATGTTGGAAGCTAGAAATTGGTAGGGATAATCTTGGTTTGGTGCTTTCAGTGAAGGAAATGGAGCATCTTGATTGGAGCTTTAGGATGAGGATTATCATGGGAACCGCTTATTGTCTTCAATACATGCATGAGCTGACTCCACCTGTTGCACACTCTAACTTGAACTCGACGAATGTATATTTAACAGATGATTATGCAGCTAAGGTAGGTTGTAGATTCCACTTTTGTGTATCAACCAAGTTGTTTATGTTGTCCGATTATATCTTATATGCTTGCTTCGCATTTATTAATGCCATAGATTGGGGAGGTAACCTTCTCGGAGGATATGGGCTCTAAAACACTCACTTCTGGTGAGGACGAACAGAACCATGAACAGCTCTCACTCTGTGCTGATCCACAATCCAATATTTATAGCTTTGGAGTAATGTTGCTTGAAGCCATTTCTGGGAGACTCCCTTATTCAGAGGAGCAAGGGTCCCTCGTGAACTGGGTAATGAAAATTTCTTGGTTACATTTCTTATAAATTTTAGTTCTTCCTTTCTCTTCTGAATATTTCAGAAACCTCCATGCATGTTTTTCTTATTAGGTGATCGTTATGACAATTGTACCTGGTTTTTCTGTCTTCTCTAATTTTATTTCATGAAGGCTGCTGAATACTTGGGCGACAAGCAGAAGATGAGCTCCATCGTGGATCCCACCCTCAAGTGCTTCAAGAGCAATGAGCTTGAGATTCTGTGCGAGGTGATTCTAGATTGCATCAAAGTGGATCCGAAGGAGAGATCGCCCATGAGCGTGATCACCTCAAAACTGAAGGAGGTGATCAGCATCGCTCCCGATGCTGCAGTCCCCAGACTGTCTCCGCTCTGGTGGGCGGAGCTTGAGATCTTGTCTGTTGAGGCCGCTTAGCAAGTAATGTTCCGACACCCTACGTACAGAAAACATGCAGTTCAAGCGGAACACTTGCACCTTGTTTTTGGGCTACATCAAATATGAAGAGAACAATCCCTGGGCTGGCTGTTCGCTAAATATTACTACTACCCACCACTTGGTCTATTTTTCATTGTCTTGATTATTCTTGATTGTGATGTTAATCTGAATTCCCGAATGTGACGGCCTGTGCTATAGGCAGAGCTTGTAAATGAAAAGAGCTTGGAGATTGTGCTAAAATTTGGTCACCTCGTTTGAGGTTTCTGTTTGTAATTTGTGTGATGTGATGAGGGCGAGACTTTTTGCTGCCGAGTGAAAGATCAAGAGCCCGCCTAATTTAATTGCTATTCCATATTGTTATCCGTATTACTTTTTTCTGTCTTTCCTGAGAGAAGCATTGTCATGTGAAGAAACAATGAACACGGTGATTCGTACTAATAGTCGTTATGCATCCTCGTTTATCCAGAACAAACACGGGTCCCCAAAAGCTGCTGCAAGTTACAACTAGGTATTTCCTTTGGAAATTACTTATCCCCCCCCCCCCCCTCCTCC
>JAOVYX010002439.1:0-11789 GCA_035668315.1 Drosera spatulata
CTGAGAAAGAAGTTATTGGAGCTCCCTTTGTAGCTTGGTCTGCGCATCCATGCTTATTCTGATTCTTGTGTGATTCCAATTTATAGCGGTAAGGTGAGTAAAAAAAAAAAAAAAGGTTGCCCAGCTCGAGAAATGATGTGACGTGCATATTTTCCGTCCAATGTTTATCATGGTAAAGCCAAGCTAGTGCACGAGACTAGCATGGTGTCACGAGATTTTCGCTACCCGTACGACACTCAAATTACTCCCATCTTCGCTTGTGTTCAGTCTTACTCGTCACCCAAAGGTGATGTTTGAAAACGCAAGAGAGTTTGGATTTGAAAAAAAGTTTGTATTAAGAACACTTGAGGATTTACAAAACTTTGAGTTTATAAGAATGTGGGGTTTGGGATGTCTTGGGATGGGATGAGATTGCTTGGGATGGTTTGACAAATGAGTCTTGCATCATTTTATATACACCTTCATGGAAGGGTCTAGATTTGATCTAGACTCTTCCATACTCTTCTCCTCTTAAGAATATACAAGAATCTTCTAGACTCTTCTCCCTAGATATTTACATGGAATTCTCTAGAGAACTCTTCCTAACTCTAGGAAATCTAGAGAATTCCGGAGAACCCTAGAAAAGTATGGAATTGTCTAGAGAAATGTGAAGAACTCTAGACAATTCCTCAACGCGAACCTCATAAATTAGCCCGTCCGTGACATACTCCTCCACCTATGTCGCGAACGTTCTCGTTGCGACGCTCTCGTATAACTCGATCCCTTCCTTGAGTCGTCGCGATGAACCTTCGAGCACCCATCTTGTCGTCTTGGCGGGAGTTTCTTCCCGTATTCCTTCGGCAAGACTTGTGAAATCTTCTTTGGCACTTCCTTTGCTGCGTGAGAGATCTCATATTTCCCCAAGTGAGTAAGTTCCTCACTTTTGATTCCCGTAAAGCGTTGCATGGTTGCGACCCCTCTTTGCGCGTCGCACAATCGGGATCACGCAAACTCCAGCATCTTTCACTATGTGTAAGACATTAGCGAAAGGGATTGGTATCGTCTTCATACCCTCGATAAAGTCGATTCCAAGTACTAATGGATAGTCATCCATGGGAAACATCGTGAGATCCACCGATCCCTTCCAATCGCCAATGCGAAGCCACACGCCCCGGACCACGCCATCGATTGATTCGGCCTTCGAGTTCACCGTCTTCGGCATGCCTTGTTCTTTGTCGACTTGAAGTGCAAGTCACTTTGACTCTCCCCGCGAGACAAAGTTATGAGTTGCCCCGGTATCGACCAAGACATGGGTTCTGTACGATCCGATTACCACATCAACGTATTCGATGAAGACTTACCCTCCGTGGTCTTCATCGCGTTAGGGATCCTCGATGAAGACTTCTCCTCCGTGGTCTTCATCGCGTTAGGGATCCTCGATGAAGACTTCTCCTCCGTGGTCTTCATCGCGTTACGGATCCTCGATGAAGACTTCTCCTCCGTGGTCTTCATCGCGTTAAGGATCCTCAAAAATCTCATCTCTTGCACGGGTTCCTCCTCCACCCGAGCAACCATAGTCGAGAGAGCATTCTTCTTCGGACACTCTCGAACGAAGTGAGGGTCATCGCACAAGAAGCACTTTACCTCACCCTTGGACTTCGCCACGTCCTTGGACGTGTTCTTGTTCCACCCTCCTCTCTCTTCTTTCTTCGAGTCACTCTTGCTATCGAAACTCGAAGTCGGCTTGATCCCTTCGTGGCTCTCTCCTCCACCTTTCTCGGAGTCACTCCTCGACTCCCTATCCCTTGGAGACTCGCTCCTCTTGAATTCGATGAAGGATTATGTCGTCGCTATAGCCCCCGCAAGAGTTTGGATACCACGTCGTTGTAACTCTTGTTGTGCCCACAGTTGAAGTCCATCCTCGAAGTAAATAAGCTTGTCTTCCTCGGACATGTCGCTAATTTGGAAGAGTAACTCCGTGAAATCCTTCGCGTACTCCCGAATCGTGTCCGTTTGTCTCAACTTTCGAAATTGTCTCTTGGCTTCATATTGGGCATTCTTCGGATACAAATGGAGTTTGAGATCCTTTTTGAAGTCATCCCACTTCTCCATGGTGAATGTTCCCGCTTGAACATCACCGTAACGACGACGTCACCATATAGTCGCCGTGTCGAAGAGAAACATGACCGCGGTCTTGATCTTCTCCTCTTCATCTCTTATGCCCAAAAGATCGAAGTATCGCTCCATGTTGAAGAAGAAGGTGTCGACCTCCTTAGCATTGTGTTTTTCCGAAAACGGCTTTGGCTTAGGGGACTCGAACCGCGTCATCTTCCCAAAGCTTGCACCTCCATTCGCTATGGCCGCCTTGCATAGCGAAGTTTCTTCCCTCAAGACCCAGTGGCCATCATCGCACGCACTTCATCCATTTGCGCTCGGAATTCCTTGCGAAGAGTGTCCAAACATGAGTTGAGAGTACCTTGCAACACATCCCTGAGTCATTCCTCCCGAGCCTCGATAACATCGTTGCTAGGCACATCTTCCTCCAACCGATCCGCCATCTTAGCCACGATTTCTTCCACCCGCGAGAGTCGTGACTCCATGACCGCTTGAACATCCTTCGACTTTCTCCTTCCTTTGCGTATGGTTACATTCGCGGTGTTCACCTCCTTGGGAATCCCATGCTCAACAATGCTTGAATCCGTCATCTCTCGAACCAAGGCTCTGATACCACTTGTCACGGGGTTAGATTTTCGCTATCCATGCGGCACTCAAATTACTCCTACCTTCGCTTGAGTTCAGCGTTACTCGTCACCCAAAGGTGATGTTTGAGAACACAAGAAAGTTTGGACTTGGAAACAAGTTTGTATTAAGAACACTTGAGGGTTTACAAAGCTTTGAGTTTACAAGAATGTGAAATTTGGGATGTCTTGGGATGGGATGAGATTGCTTGGGATGGTTTGACAAATGAGCCTTGTATCCCTTTATATACACATTCATGGAAGGGTCTAGACTTTGTGGTCTAGACTCTTCCATACTCTTCTCCTCTTAAGAACATACAAGAATCTTCTAGACTCTTCTCCCTAGATATTTACATGGAATTCTCTAAAGAACTCTTCCTAACTCTAGAAAATCTAGAGAATTCCGGAGAACCCTAGAAAAGTATGGAATTATCTAGAGAAATATGAAGAACTCTAGACAATTCCTCAACGCGAACCTCATAAATTAGCCCGTCCGTGACAATGGGCAGGGGCAGTCCAGGCAAGGTTCGAGTTGATCGGGCTATGGTATCTTTGTCTTTTCGGATTACTGAGAGGGTGAGAGACAAAGAAAGTCGAACCTCATCCAGCGGGCGTAATTATCCGCAAGCTATTGCATGTTGTGATTATAAAAATCACTGTCAAAATTATAAAAATTAAAATCAATAACAGAAATAAAAAAAATCAAAATCAAAATCATTTTATAAAATAAAATGATTTTTTGTAAAAAAAAAAATTGATTACGGTACTTAGATGAATCAAGAAATCAAAAACAGAAAACCATTTTTTTTTTTTGGATTTCTGTTTCATCAATTTGAGAATAAAAAAACAAAAAACAAACATTTTTATTTCATCAATCAATAAAAAAAATAAAAAATAAAAATCAATAACAATAACAAATAGACCCTAAATGGAGGAAATCATTTGATTTGTAGTATGATGGTGAACGAAACATGAAAGTAATCCAATAAGGATTTAACCATCATCCTGATGAAATTCTAAAGAGGGATAGCCCACCCAGCCGATATCACCGAGAACCTCATCAAAGTATGAGGTAGTCGTACGTCTGAACATCGGTTCAATAACATCATCTCATGCCTATAGAAACTAATGGTCAGAATGGCAGCCTTGAACAGAACAGCCCCATGAATAAACATACAGCGTCTGTCACATACAGCCCCATGAATAAACATACAGCCCCATCAAGAGAAGCTCAAACACCTACTCTTAGCATCAAAACAGTCCTTTATGCAACAAACTTATTTATTTCTGTCACATACAGCGTCTGAAAGGGAGGTAATCTATATATAGTCCTCAAAGAAGCGCTACGAAGCAGCATATAGGGATCACACGAGGTAATTAACCCAAGTTTCGCCTCCAACACAAACAACAGCAACCAATTCCAAATCCACATAAGAAGGTTAGCCATCCCCGTTGAAGAAAAATCAGCCCAATTTCATTCACAAGTTTCCGAGTTCCAACCCACT
The DNA here is from genome assembly GCA_035668315.1 of Drosera spatulata. Taxonomy (NCBI): domain Eukaryota; kingdom Viridiplantae; phylum Streptophyta; class Magnoliopsida; order Caryophyllales; family Droseraceae; genus Drosera; species Drosera spatulata. The sequence continues at coordinate 4,223 of JAOVYX010002439.1, forward strand.
CCCGATACTTCACCTGTCTCAGGGAAATATTTTTTCTTCATGCAGAACATTTGGAACTGGTCCTATTTTTCCACACTGCATGCATCAAACAGAACAGGTTTTATAGCCATTGATTAGAAGTCCACTGGAATCACTTACCTTCTCTGCTGAGACAAGGTATCATTGCTCTCCGCTCTGAATTTTACCGTATGGTCAACCAAGCCTTAAGCGAAGGCTACAGATCAAGCATGGCAAGAGGAACTCTTGACAGCTTCGCACAGCTCCCATTCGTATTCAGCTTCATTCCTTGCAGCTACAGTATTGCCATCAGCTTCTGGTAGTCTAATCATCTGTTCAGCAACCACAGCACGCAGCTGCTTGGTACCTTGAGCATTCTAAAACAGGAGAACTAGAAGTGAAACAAGAATCGCAAGACCCTTGTGTAATTTGGAGCAACAGTACAAGTATTTATCCAAGCAATATTAACAACAAAAACCCGGCAATCCCGACAATCACAAACAACTGAAAAAGAGCACCTAGATATGAGAAAAGAAACAATCGGTGAGACTGGAAATCTTTGAATAAGCCGTGAAGATCTTACAATAATCAAATAAAGAGTGAACTTTTCTATACAAGTATGCCAACCCAAAACTCACAAAAGATACATCCACCAGCATACCGGTATTTATGTTTCTGTTTCTCCATGACCAATATGTCCCTCTTCAACAAGAGCTGTAAACAAGAGCTGTAAAAGCAGCCTCGGCACAACAGCCAATCTGCTCTGACTTTACACATAAACCCAACAGATCTAATGAGGCTTTTTTCCATGAAAGCTCGAAACCCCGTAGCAAGCAACCTTGTTTGTACCGTAACTAATTGCTATAAGACTTGTATCGGACATGTTCATCATCCACTTTTGAGGACCACCATTCTTGCCTGCAACATTGTAAGCATATGACGGCCACTTCACTTCACGGGAGCAAGAACTAGTCATACCCATGGTGATCATCTTCTGTGTCCTCTCGAGAACTATAAGGTTGGAGAACGTAGAAAAGCTGTTTCCAACGAATACGTCCGCCCTCAAGCACACCTCATAGTCGATTGCAGACTTTATAAGATATGGGTATTTCTCGTACATGCGTTCCACAGCTAATTTCTTCTTCTCGTATGGAAGCAATCCGTCCCTCCAACCATTTAAAATAGTACCATCTTCAAGCAGGCTATCCGCCACTGCGAGGTAAACAACGGTCGGTTTACTCAAACCAGCAATGTTCCCAACTCTCTCAATGATCTCTTCCTTGCTACTACATATCTCGCTTATGCTCGACCTTTGCTCCATCTTCTTGCAATGTATCATCCAGTCTTTCTCTATCCTCATATGGACCGCCACATACGGCACAGGCTGCTTCCCCAAACCAGCCGACCGACCCCACCTCCTCCTCGTCCCTTCCCCGACCTCCCTAATCCTATCAACAACTCTATCCGCTTCCCTCATATACTCATCAACCAAAGCCAAGCACTCGAAAACCCTAGCATAGTCCCTCATGAGCCAATGATCGTGCCACAGGAACGGATTCTTCCCGATAATCCTGATCACCTCGTACCGATCATACTCCCATTTTCTTAACTCCCTAAGCTGATCCAAATCCCTCACGGCCGTCCACTTCCTTCCACTCCCTTTCATCACCTCCTTCACATCCGTCCTATTCACCAGTTTCGAGTACCTTCCCAACCTCACGAACCCACCACACCGGTCATTAAACTCCTCGAAGTTGAATACCTTGTCGAACGAGACGGGTACAAGCTGATCTAGTTCCTTGTAGAACAACGAGGCGCTCAAGCTGGGCATCAGGAGCGTCCTGTTGAGGTACCTCGCGTTGAGGCAAGCCCTCGCAAAGGCGATCTTCTGGTTGTTTAAGCCCCACACTATCTGCGGCACCTCTAGGAACTTGTCGCTCCTAATCCCATCATCACCATTACCATGATTTCTCATTCTGAAATCGCGATTCAAGAGATCATAACCCGAGAAAGTAGAAAGAAACACAGATCTGACAACAACGATAGCAATTACAAATCCGACGCATTTCAGAGCGAGAGAATTCGGATTCCAATGATTCCAATTCGAAGCTTGGTGACCACACCACTTCATCCGCCTCAAGCCTGCCCATGCATCCATGTTCTTCTTCCCCACAGTCTCATCACGGACCATGTTAGTCCCCTCAAAAGACAAATACTACAACAATTCAGATAATCTGACCAAATACAATAATTAAGAAGCACGAGATTTATACAACCTTAGCTCCTTTTATAATACATAAAGACTATTTCCAAGTGCCCTCAAGGAGTGTCTAAACCTTCTCTAACGATAAACCGAAATCATACAGATCCGATCCCTGAACGCATCGTCGTGGGATCGGTCCCTTTTATGCCGGCGGAGAATACGAGGAAGTGGCCGGCGACGGAGAAACGGTGGCGACGGTGGCGGCGGTGAAGGCGAATTGGGGTTTGTTTGGTGATGGGAAAAGGGAATCTTTGTAAGACAGTCTGGTGGGTTTTCTGAAATTGCAGAGAGACAGAGTGAGAGAAATGGCAGAGTGGAGTGCGTACTTTGTTCTGTTTTTGTTTTGGTGTGGTACGATACCGGAAAAAGGAGGCCGCTTTCACTGCGAATGTTAAACAAATAAAGCAACACATTAATATCCACTTTCCCATGTGACATATTTCATACATTAGAATTATTAAAAAATAAGTTAAGCATAAAGAGATAGAATCCTAATAACTCAAATCTCAACTCCAGACTAGTTTCATAAATCAGCTGTTGACTTAGTACATATTAGTCAAGACAGATTGCATTTGGTTAACAAAGAAAATTTTAAATAGCATATTCAACACATCCCCCACCCCGAGGCTATATTACAAGAACTCTGAGAATTATAATTGGTATCAAAGTTTAACTTTATAAACTTAACTGTTATTAGAAAGAAAAAATCTATTTTCTTCTTGATTTACTTGTAAAGAAATTACTAACATTTTATCTTGTGAAGAAAGAATAACTCCTCCAAAGCTACCTAAGTGTCCTAACAGTAGAAAACCTCCAGCATGTTCTTTTGACACGTTCAATCACTGAAAGCTAAGGATGCTTACCCATTTGGATTCAATTGATGAAAGGACGCAAAATATTATCACAGATGGCCCTTTCATTCCTAAGATAAAGGACCCAACAGATACATCAAATGAAATAGACAAGCCTAAGACTCAGTAGACGAAATATGAGCGGGACTTGGTGCTGGTCGAGAGAAAAGTAAGAAATCAAATCTTCAAGGTCCTTGATGATGACATGTTCCAAAGTGGTTCACGCAACTACAGGCAAGGAGGCCTAGGATGCTCTATTGCTCAAAAATTAAGGGACAAATGAAAGTAGAGAGAACGAGAAAGATGTCCTCATGTAGCAGTATGACTGGGTGACCATGAAGTCAGATGAAAACCTCATAAGTTTCTATTAGAGGTTCAATGTGCTAGTCAACAACTTGAAGACCTTGGGGATGACCTTTGACAATAAGGAAGTCAACCTCAAGTTCATGAGATCCCTTAGAGAAATATGGGGTGGTAAGACTACTGCAATAAGAGAATCATGGGATCTGGCCAAGATGTCGTTTGCTTAACTGTATGGTGTACTACACACCTACAATCTTGAAGTAGAGTAGAAGAAGCAATTGGATGAGGCAAGGAAGAAAATCTTGGCCTTCAAAGCTCAAGAGAAAATCCTTAGATCAATGGCTGAGCAGGATACTACTGAAACATGCTCAACAAGTGAACAATCTATTTCCAAGGAGCTTGTCTTGATGGGGAAGAAGTTCAAAAAAAATTTCAAAAAGAAAAACTTCAAGAAGGGTGCTGCAGCAAAGCCAAGAGAAGCTGAGAAGGAAGTATGCTATAATTGTGACAAGTCTAGACACTTTGTTGCACAATACAAACGAGCTCCATGGGAGTCTACAGCATAGAAAAAGAAGAAAGATTACAGCAAAGGCAACTCTTGTAGAAAAGAGAAAGATAAGGCCTATGGTGCAAAGACCTGGAGTGAGACAGATTCAGAAAATGAAGAAACCATTTCCAAGGCACAACTCAATCTCATGGCCAGAAGTGAGGACAGGCAACAAATATTTGATCTCTCTACTTCTGATGTCTCTATTGAGGAACTAAAAGAGCCTCTCCAAAAGACCTTAGAAAACTTTATTGCCCTAACAAGAGAAAATAAAGAAAACCTTGAGTTGATTGTAATTTTTAAAGAAAATTACAATCTGGCCTGTGAGAAAATAAAAAAAAATCAAATGATTTATTTCTTGTAAAAAATGAACTCAAGGAGTCAAATGAGAAAGTTAAATCTCTCACTGAATTGGTGGAAAAAACTCACCAAAAAGAATATTGAGCTGTAAAGGCATGTTGATGTATAGATTGGAAAGACCATGATCTTCAGAAAATGTTGATCATGGGTCAATCCTCATATAATCGATTTGGCCAGGGATATAAAAATTGAATCAATGAAACTGACTGCTCAAAAGGTAAGGAAATCCCTCCAGTCAGAAAGGTTGAGGGTAAAAGGCCACTTGAAAAGATTTTGTAGAAGGTTGAGACCTCTACTATAGACACTATGCAGAAGAGTAAAGTCTCGACTGCTCAACCTAAGAACGCTGATCACTCTGCTGCAAAAGCAAACCAAAAGGTGATATAGCCTCACATGGTGCATAGACCTAAACCAAAAGGACAAATGTTCCATAGGAACATAAATTATAGGTCTTATGAACCCCAATATATACCTAACTACTCAATCTGGAACAAAACATCCACTATTGCATCGAAAAGGCCATAAGTACAAGGAGTTGAGAAAACCAAGCAAAAATGCCACAGTAACTAGATCAAAGGTCATATGCTACAGATGTGACAAGAATAGCCACAAAACTTTTGAATGTAGGACACTACACAAGATGCCACAAAACTCATTCAAGTATAGGTGCCCAAAGCTAACAAATAAGAACCCATACATATGGGTACCATGTGTGAGATTCGGTTACCTTGTAGGAGCATCAAAATGAAGTTTGGTACCTAAATAGTGGATACTCAGGACATATGACAGGGGACAAAAGTCTACTAACAGAATACAAAAAACAAGAAGGGCTGCTTGTAATATTTGAAGGAGGCAAGGCAGGTAAGCGTAAAGGTTCTGAAAAAGGACCCCTTGTAAATCGATACGAATTAATTATAGATGGACCAATATTACGAAACAAGGGTAAATAATTATATAAGGAAGCTTCTTTTAGAAGTCAAATGAAGGTATTTTATGTGAGAATGAGTCCTACGCTTGACCCTAACACCCCATCGCCACCTGCCCCCTCTTATTTCATCATCACTATCATCTCTCTTCTTCCTCCCTTCTTCATTCTCTATCACCGCATCGAAAACCAAACGCAAAACACCACCGTGTCACCAACCTCATCACCATGAGCACGTCATCATCATCCCCATTAGAAGCAGTTGAGCTCGTTCCCAATGAAACTGTATAGCCCCAACGCGCTCCCCCTCTCCTTTCACACAACCACAATGCCACCACCATCGAGTCCCCTAACCACCAACGTCGTAGCCACCTCGCCACCACCCTGAGGCTGTCATCATCTTCCTTGGTCACTAGAGATCACGCGCAGTCTCTCCCAAAAAAAAAAAAAAAAAAGCAGTCTCAGCTACTCTCCTCTCTTCTCCTCTCATCACCGACGCTAACAACACCATGAACCACCACCAGATGAGCCTCCCTACCACCAAATAGTGACTCGAGCAGCTCCGTCATGCAGGGAATAACCCACGCTAGCAACTAACAATCCCTAACAGTTGCCATCAACCCCTCCTCTGCTGCTCTTGGTTGATCTACATCCTATTATGACCATTGTCGTTTCCTTGAGAGTTCATTATGCTGAAGGTTTAGCTTGAGTGTCCCTTCTTAGATCCATTGGGATCATCGATTGGTTTGTAGAGCCTTGTTAACGTTTGTGAGTCATTAGACTCTAGAGTAACATTCTTTGAGTCATCGTGGCGGGCAAGTAATAGAACTAGCTAGGGAGGAGGTGATAGCGACTCTTTCCCTTCGCATGCGTGTAGCGGAACTGAGGCCATTAGACGAGGTTATCGGGAGACCCTCTATAGGGAGTCCCTCAAATGACGGCATCCGACTAGAATCAGAAATTGATGGTTTTATGTATTAGAGATGTGACAGGAAAGGAAAAGTATGTGATTTCAGGCACACTTTTTCGATTGACGATTAACACCAAGTTCTTTGTAATCTAAGTTGGTTGAGTTGTTGGAGTTTGTCATATCTCTCTGAGTTAGTCCTTAGGTCTTGTCTTGTATCATTGGTTAATAATAATAGCAAGGAAACACACCAAAAAAGGATATCACATTACTATTTGACTAATATGGCCTAAATATATATTTTCTAAGACTTGCTTCCCTTCGGGGGTTCAAGAGTTTTCTCGAATCTGTCATAGTCATGGAAAAATTCCTAAAGAATGAAATACATCACTCTAGGTTACTGAAGTTTTTGCTCACGGGCTATGTGGTTCATTTTCAGGCAGGTATGGGACATAATGAGACTAGAGAGCAGTAATGGAAAATTGCATGCATATATCTCGTCTCACTTCTTTTTGACATATGTTTATCTTGGATCAATATAAAACAAATGTTATAGTATTTGGCTTATTGGAAGCGAATACGTAATTTTGCAAAGTTAATATCATTACTGTAAATCAGAGATCTCACATGGCAAAGGAGGTGTCAAAGAAGATCTCACAAGTCTTGTCGAAGGAACACGGGAAGGAACTTCCACCAAAACGGCAAGATGGGTGCCTGAAGGCTCATCGCGATGACTCAAGGAAGGGATCGAGTCATACGAGAGCGTCGCGATGAGGACGTTCGCGACATAGGTAGAGGAGTATGTCACGGACGGGCTAATTTGAAGATTCATTTTGAAGAATTGTCTAGAGTTCTCCACATTTCTCTAGACAATTCCATACTTTTTTAGAGTTTTCTTGAGAACTCTAGGGTTCCCCGAATGCTCTAGAATTCCCTAGAGTTGGGTAGAGTTTTCTAGGGAATTCTAGTACATAGAAGAAGAGTCTAGAAGACTCTTGTGTATTCTTATGAGGAGAAGAGTATGGAAGAGTCTAGATGCCAGGTCTAGAACTCTCCATGGAGTTGTATATAAAGGGGTGAGGCCTTTGACCAAGGCATCTCATCTCATCTCATTCTTGCAAACACAAAGCATACATTATAAGCTTCCAAGTGTTCTTAATACAAAGCTTGTTTCCAAGTTCAAAGCTCTCTTGCGTTCTCAATAATCACTTTGGAGTGACGAGTTAGGCTGAACTCGAGTGAAGGAGGGAGTAACTTGAGTGACGCACGGGTTGCAAAACTCGAGTGACAGTTGCAAAACTATAATACCCCAAAGAAATGCTTAAATGGTTTGATATTACTACCTATACAAACAAGGTGCACCTTCCTTTTCGGTAGCCCATCACTTCAGAACTCCGCAGTTAAGCGTGCTTAA